>JAAIXJ010000112.1:268390-522775 GCA_013403705.1 Heliconius hermathena
CTAACAACATAAATAAGTTGTAACAAGCGTATAAAAATTTCGACGTAGCTTGGCGAGAACGCATGGCTTAGTGGTCAGAGCGCCTGGTCGGTTTCCAGGAGGCGCGGGTTCGAGTCCCGCTGCGTTCAAATATTTATACGTTTTCTAAATAAGAACATAAGTGGTCTTAAGGGGTGTATTTGTTTTTAAAGGATTCTGTCTCAGTTATTTTTGGACAAAAATAACACATTTCACCACATACATTAAAGTTAAGGTTGATCGCATAATCGAATCGAATTGCGGCTAATGTTTAGGAAGAACGGACTTCTTTTCAACGTAATAGGTTACATTTTCACCAATAGAGGGCTTTGCGTTTCGTAATTACTTTTCTCTGCTCTCTTAGCTCTCTCTAAATTCTAAATCCTATCTGAAATTACTGTGCTCTATGAACGTTACTAATGTAAAGCCGAATTATTCTACATACATGTATAAGATTATTCATCTGAGTGGTTGAGGGCAGTCAGCCGAGCATACCATCAAATACTTTGTGGCGTGTAAGAGCATGAGTATATATTGATTTTATGAAACGACTTATAAGTTATGTTTTACGAAAATTAATTTTGACATTGAGGCCGTTGTGGCGCAGTGGTGCAGAATATGGAGGTAAATGAAACTGTTTCGATACCCACTCGGGGGAATGGAATGAAATTATTTCATTTCCTCGCTTTGTTACCAAAACTAAACACAGCGTTGAGTTTCACCGCTCAATTTACAATGTCTCGAAAATAAAATTAAGCGGTGCGCAGGAAATGGAGTGTTGTAATAGTAGGTTCTCTCTGCCTACCGTGCTATATGTATTTTATGATAAAACTTAGATTTTTGTTTTTTTTCGCATCGCACCTCCAAAGTATAGAAATAATATTGGTATTGACCATGTAATTTAGTTAGACAAAGCATTATGTCGGTAATAGAGTAGGAAACGGACTTTTGCCTACCTTGGATTATGAGGGAGAAGTGTAACCAAAAAAAGGACATATATCCTTTATTTCCTAATACGTAATGCATATGATCCTAACAAACACAACTTATTATATCTTTATGTGCTGAAGTCATCGAGGCGTCTAATCCTAAACGCGATTGATCGTTCGTTATCACTCAAGCGAAAAATTCGTAATTTTAATATCGGGGTTGTTTACGAGACGGATGCTATTTATTATCTTTGAATATTGGGAGTAATTTAATAAATAAAATAGAGTAAATTTATATACTTATGTATTCTACGAGGTAAATAACAATATTGTTTTCAAGTCTTTCTCAATCCTAGGAACATAATGTGACTAGATACTACTAATAACATAACGTATGGTCAGTCTGACTCATACAGAATTTCACTCGATTTCGCTATTATAACTTAATATTGAAATAAATTATATTTTTATATTTCCTTAGCGTATAAAATAAAACAATTTATTTATTTAAAGTAGTTTAGTGTTAATAAAAAAACCAAGTCGCGCAGGGTCACAAAGTGTGACTGTAAACGACTGGTTGTGGGTTCATTTCCCACTCATGAAATGTAATATTTATTTTAATTTATATTTCCATTTCTTCGCTCTGGTGTCGCAATATCTCGAGAATTCGGCGGAAAGTGCGGAACGGAAACTCTTAATACTAGGTTCCCTATGCTACCCTGCTGTATGCGGAATAATTTTTTAAAAATAAAAATTAATTTCTTTGAAATAACGAAACATAAATGTATCATATCATAAAGTATCTCGTTTTCTTAGGGCAAAAACAATATCTGGTCGCTGCCTGTACATGAAAGATATATATGAGAGAATGTATAATTTTTTATTTTTACTTTTTATATTATTTTTGATATATTTTCATTAACATTTAGTGTCTATTTTATATAAATTGGTCCACCAATAAAATATATATATCAATTTAAAATATTTTGGCCAACAAAATGGATACAAGATAAATGTGTTTATTTATATGGGAGAAACTTTTTAATGCTATAAAATTTAAAAAACAATACATGAACATTGTTTTTTAAATAAATATAAACAGTTCTTCAGTTCAAGAGGGCGAAACCGCAAACGGGTTGCTAGTCTAATATATCTATAGTTAAAAAAAAACATTTAAGGCATCTCAGTTAATAAGGTCACAACTAAACCAAAATGAGGGGAGCCGGTGAAATCATATATTACCGATACAATAATAAATATTTGATATATTATCATACAAATTACTAAAAATAGACGTGCCATAGTAAACATGGTGTGTTTGCTTCCTTGTGTACCTTTGTACCGTTAGGTAAATACCGTAAGTGTGAGCAAAATAATGAATTATATGCAATGATTTATTTATTTTTAACAATAGTGGTTTTTTATTTTCACGCAGTATCCCGCATATAGCAGGGGGTAGACCAATATATTAGAGCGAGGAAATAAAAATAATAAATAATATTGATTCAATAGTTCCCCATAAGCTTAAGAACCTAGTGTCAGGACACTACATTGTCCGCTTCTCGCTAGAATATGAGAAATAGCGTGTTGAGTGGCGGAACTAAACGCCACGTTCTTTCTTACTAAAGTAATAATAAGATAATAATCCATACTTCAAGTGAAAAATAACCATGTTATTTTTTTAACACAAAAAAAAACAACGTAAGAATCGACCCGTAAATCCATTCCGAAGTTAATAGCAGATTACTATCCAAACGTCTATGGAAAATTGCCAGTTCATTTTTCCCAATTTAAAGCACGAGTATAACATTATAGTTCTTACAAATCCGATATCATAATATCATAATAGAACGATACCAGCAAAGTATTTTCCGATCAAATATTTATGAAAGAAGCAATATAATATAGAAGTTGAGAGTTATTTTTAGTTTGGCTCAGGGCTCATATAAATATTTACATTTTTATTTGGTTTGTTTTGCGTAGTTAGTTAATTTATAAATAGTTTATTTAAATGTTTATGTTTTGCTGGTAGGCCAACTTTTGTATTTTAGCTTCACCCTGTATCCCGTATATAGCAGGGTAGGCAGAGGAAGCCTAGTATTAAGAAATACTGGTCCAAACTTTTTGCCGAATTTTCGAGACATCATTACGTGTAAAGTGGCCAGACCCAACGCCACCTTTTGTCTTGTTACCAAAATGAGGAAATAAAATATTAAATAATCCGTTCTTCCGTGAAGGATCGAGCCCACACATCTCGCGCTTACAGTCGCACGTTTGTGCCACTGCGCCGCGAGTGCCTTACTTATTTTCTTATTTTCATAATTTAAATTAAATACCTATTCAACCATCCAGAAACCTACAAATTAAAAGAATATCTTATCAGACCATTCCTTATGAAACGAGAACGACGTAGCGTTTTAATCAGATTTCATCGAGTTCTAAGAAAATCTTCTGCATTTAATGCATAGCTGCACCGTTCAGGATCGATGCCCGTCACGGACTATCGGCCGGTTACCGGGCAACCACGCCCCGGGAGCACTTATCGAATTACCGTTGATTCTATTCTGAAATATTATCAGATTGTCTAATTTGCTTATAATCACGTTGCATGCAATATTGAAGAAGATATTTTATAATATTATTTTAAGATATACGTAGGTTCTAATATTTATAAAGCTGAAGAATTCATTTGGTTGAAAGGAACCGAATTCGATTTTTTTTGTATTATATTATTATAATATGATGACATTAATCATCTGTACGTAACCCAGTTCCATATCACATTTCAGTGTTCGAGAGTCGGTGCTCTCTGTCAGTCATGCAGTAAATAATATGGCATATTATACGGGCATCAGAGATATCTACATCAGATGGAAATAAAAATAAATATTTGATTAAGATTTTTATACGTAAATAGAGAAAAAGAATATAGTATAATATTATATAAACAATACAAAATACCAATAAAACAAAAGAAAAACATTCAATCAACTGTCACAAGTCACGACTCACAGCGCGGATGCAAAACATTTAATATCTTGTAGCATGCAACAAAAAGAACAGAAAAGTGGAACAAAGTAATAAAATGGCACAAAGGCCTTTGAATTCTTGTTTAGTGTTAAACATTCAGATTTTTAAAACAAAGGTTGCCTCCTACCTTGCTGCCGTAGCAAGGTAGGAAGGTATTCTTATTGTTTCCACTTCGAAGTTATTGCGGGCGGCAACTTTTCAATGAGGAGGGTAATTGGTTTCGCGCTAACTGCAGTCTGATGTGAAATGTGTCACGCTGCCGCCGCAGCCGCAATCATTTTTGCACGTAAACCGCACTTGGATTAGTTTTTAACCCGCAAAACAAAAGGCTGTTTCGATTAGTTTGTATTTGTATATTTGTGGTGGTAGCCAAATTTGGTGTGCAAATTGGAATTTGGTGTGTTGATATAGCAAACTAAATATCAAAAACTACACAAAAATATACGTGTATATATTATAAATTGTGATAGATTTTTTTTACAAACATTCAAGTCGTCCAATGATATTTTTGATGAAGAATTTTTTATCGTTTGTAGAATATGTGTTACAATTCAGAGGAATAAATTTGCGGCCAGGGTATACACCCTGTAATTTATTTTAATTGTATAATATTCAGCTATAAAAAATATACCTTCACGCTGTATCCCGCTTATAGCGGGGTAGTTAGTGTTAATACATTCCGTTCCCCACTTGCCGCGCCCAATCTTCTAGATATTGCGTGTTGAGCGGCGAAATTCAACGCCGCGCTTTGCTTTATTACCAAAGCGATGAAATGAAAATACTTCACTTCCTGAGTGGAAATTGAACCCACAACCGCCCCGTTTAAATTCAGAAAGTGAGCCACCGCGCCACAACTGGTTTTTCAGTTATAAAGATTTATATTTCTAAAAATAGCAAAACGGCGCAAACGTCGCATCGCATCAATCATCTGGGGAGGACCTTTTCAGAATCAATCACGCATAAAACGTATACAATATATAGCCAGTGGCGTTAGCTGTTAGGAGCTATAGTACGTTGGATACAAGAAATGGATAAATAAGTGTCGTAAATTGAACAGAATGGACGATTTACGTGGAATTATAATAGCTGTAATAGAATTAGCAGTAATAAATATTTTGTATTGTGATATTTAAAAAAAATAATTATCGCATTGATACCGTCGTGGTGCAGTGGTTGATTCTCACCTAGGAAAATTAATTATTTTCTTTTTCTCGCTCTGATAGCAATCGCAAGCGCGGCGTTGAGTTCCGCAACCCAACTCTTAATGTCTTGAGGCGGTAAGTGTGGGACTATATGTGGTATAAAGCCTGAAGCTAAAAAAAATATAAATATTTTTACATATTGATTTCTCTTCTTAATATTTTTTCTTCGCAGCGTAATCAAAATAAATTAGAAAATTATTATTAATTTTTGCATAACATATATCTTCTCAAATCATTTATAAATATGCCTGTAATTTAAAAAAAATCTATATATTATACAGCTTCACGCTGTATCCCGCATACATCAGGGTAGGCAGAGGGAACCTAGTGTTAAAACACTCCGTTCCCCACTTTCTGCCGAATTCTGGAGGCATTGCGTGTTGAGTGGCAGAACTCAACACCGCGCTTTAGTCTCGATACCAGAGCGAGGAAATGGAAATATAAATTTAAGTAAATATTTCTTCGAGAAGAGATCGAACCCACAACCAGTCGGTTTTTACAGTCACATTTCGTATCGCTGCGCCACCACTGGCCTCATATATATATCTTTCATTTATTCATCGAGCTTGTTTATCAAAAGACAGTTTATGCGAATACAATTTTCCACAATCGAGGCCCCAACAAACTGGAAAGAACTTAGTACTTTTCTTTTTACAAAATCAATTTACCCGTTAAACGGTACAAAGAAAGTGTTTCTTATACCTCCCTTATTACAAGTCAGTGTGGTTGGAGCGAGTCTTCTAGACACGGTAATTGGTTTCAGTCGTGCGACGCTAACAGCAACGTCTGTAGGGTTTAAGTACAATCATTTTTTGATTAGAAAACGCGGGCTATAATTAATTTAAGTTTTAACTTCCTCAACAATGTTGGTTGAATTTTAGAATTAACAGCGAAATTCCTTTAAAAAGTTAAAATGCTGCTCTTTGGTTGTAGGCATCGTGATATTTTCTTCTCGAGACATATAAAAGCTTTGGAATAAAGGGATTTAGTTATAAAAATGTTATACAAGTATTAAATTAATATCTATTCTTCGAGAGGACAAAGAAATTTTCCACTTTTAAACAACAACGAAAGAACGAAAATCATTGTTTTTAACAAAACAGAGAAAAAAACAGAGGAGATTATCATATTTGCATATACCAAAAAATAACAACAATATAGAGCATACTGGAACAGTATGTACCTGGGGTATGAAATATTAAAAATAAATAAAATAAAATATGCATAGCAATACACATAAATAACATATTATAGTTAAATATGAATAATACAATCTATATATTTTTAATACCATATTAATCGAGACGAGTTCATGTATTGTCGTCCCGGAGAGTTCAATAAGACTGTTGCAGCCGCAGTCTGGTAGGAATTCACGGTGTAAGGGCGGGGCGGCACTCTTGCTCTTTCTTTCTTTTATTATAACTGGTTCACAGTTATAGTGAAGAGGAAGAGGACGTGCTCATCTTGGATTTCTTCGGACGAGTTATGACAATGTTATATTGTTGAGTTTCCAGTTAACTAACCTTCTGATGGCAAATATCTTATTGAAGCGATACCTTCTAAAGGCATAATATAAAATTCTTACCACTGTTACCTCTGAATCTCTAAAAGATATTGGGTTATTCACGATCACAACTATAAGCGGTTCTAACCACTAGACACATCAAGAGCCAAGGTATTGTTTAATAATTAATATTTTTAAAGGTGTTTGGGATATCAGTTACAATACTATTATCTTTATTTTTGGAATCTTTTTACTGAGCGGTACCTAATGACGCATTTTGGCTGAAGTGTGTTTTTAACATGCTTTTATTAGGTTGACTTGTAATAGTCGTATCATTATGAAACTTGCTCATTCCACGTAGCTTAGGTGACAATACAATATGCTATCATCGAGCTGGTCTAACGATGAAGCCAGGAGCTGAATAGTGGAACTTTTCAGATATTAATAGTAAAACCTCACTTGAACATTCTTTAAGGATAATTACGTATTGATACAATATACAAATCAAAGGCCAAGGCTCATAATTTTTTTTCCAGGTTCATGCTGCATCCTGCACACAGCAGGGTAGGCAAAGGGAACCAAGACACTCCATTCTACACTTTCTGCCAAATTCTACAGGCATTATGTGTTAAGTGACAGAACTCAAGGCCCTTTGCCTCGAAATCAGAGCGAAGAAACGGAAATATAAATTTAAATAAATATTTAATCTCCTCGAGTGGGGATCGAACCCACAACAAGTCGGTTTTACAGTCACACTTTGTGTCCCTGCACCGCGACTGGCCTTAAAACACATAAAATTAAGCTATATTAATAAAAAAATCGCAGTAAGGAACTTTAGACTTGGCTGGGCTTTACCCACCGAAATTATTACTTTTTTACAGAGAAACAAATAGCTTTATCGAGTTTTTTACAGGATGTTTTTGGTGAGATTTCACTTATTTTTGCAGAAATCAGGTTTTTATTTGATTAGTAAAGCTCTTAGTGCCATAGATAAAATAGCAATGAGTGACAGCTAAATCAGATATGGTGTGGGATAATGAGCGATTAGGTTTTCATTTATGTATCTACATCAATAGAAATGAATGAATCAATAGAAATGAATTACTTTTGTGAAGGCGACATTTTCAGTTTAGCCGACCTCTTAGGGTTCTTTCTCAGATACTCTAGACCTTAAATTTTTGTACATCAAAAGAAGAGTACCACCTATAATATCTTGGCTGGACTCTTACAGTTTCCCATTAGGATGTCTAGGTACTCCAGGCCTTCGACGTTCCTACATTTAATAGTTTTCTCTTTATGTGGACATTAAATCTTACCCCTGTAGCAAATTTCAGTCTCTAGATCTAGGGGACGTATCTATTTTTTTAATTAGTGAGTTAATGGGTCAGTGTCGAAATAGTGAAACTTTGCTTTCAAATAACTTCAGAAATATATGACCTACAAGTTTGGAATTTTAAGCTTCTGGTGTGTGCTTATAGTTTATTAGAAGACGATAATTGAAAAGCTCTAAATCTCTCCAGATTCTAAAAAAGAGGCATGAAAATACGCCAAAATGGTTCTAGAAAATGAAAAGGAACGGTAGTGGTTCGCCTTGTTATCTTGACTTGGCGGGACAATAATTTTACAGATTATCTACAGAATCTCTCTATCTCTATCTCTTTTTGTACCACTCGAGAAAGTATTATTACTTTCTTTTTGCGCTTAATTTTTGCTTTGCGTTCCGGCACTCGAAGCTTTCCGATCCAATTTATCGAAAGAACAAATGAAGGAATCAATAAATAAATAAAAACTAAGTAAAATTTAACCGATAATTTCGTCTATCGACAGTTCAAAGTTCCTATAAAACTTGGTACAGCGTTTAATGAATGCAGTCCAACGATATGTAAATGAAGGAGACGACGACGACGATCAGTTTGTTTAGACTTTATGAAGTTTCACTATGTGTGCGATCAGTGAGATGCAGCTATTATAATTATATAGTTTACTATATATTAGGTACCAGCTCTTTATTTTATGCTGTAGCTTCGCCCCTGTGGTCATATTGAATAACTAAGAGTTGTATATCATATTATATGAGGCAGATTCTATTGATCGAGTTAATTTTTACCGAAGACATCATGGCTACCATCCAAACAATTAACGTGATATAATGCCTAAAGCCTTCCTCTTTAATTGAACTACCGAAAACGAAAAAGTTTTTTTAATTCGAAGTTTACAAGATTTGCGCGTTCATCCAAATAAAATTTTCAATTATATAATATTAGAATAAATATAAGCTGGTAAATGCATAAATATTCAAGGAACACAATGCCTCTGGATATATAGGCTTATAAAAAGATTTTCTTTTTAAATACAGAAATAATATGAATATATAAAAGATAAACCCAGCCAGTACAATAGGTTTGATAAACGCCATATCCTCGCTGAGGAAAACAGATATATTCCTAGAGTATCCCACCACCTATAGCCATCTCAGTCTACGGACCATGTGACCACGGACTACTACAAAGTGTTCGAAATATCGGGTTTCCAAAAGTGTAAAAAGGTATAATATAATATATCTAAATAAATATATGCGATTAATCCGGTTAAATAGCTTAACTTAAAATAGATGTATTTTCATGTTTTCCTTTTAAGCAGGATAGATGCATCCTGTATATACTATACTTGGTGTTTTCATGATCCGCTTTGCACTTTTGGGCAATTTTAAGACACGTTGCCTATTGAGTGGTAAAACTCAACGCCGCGCTTTATTTGATAAGAACAAGTAGATGAAAATAATTTTATCATCCCAGGAGTCAAACTCACATCAAATCCAAACTAAATCTGTCCCACTGCATCTCAATACACAGCATTCGTATGTATCGAATCTAAATTAGCTCCGATTACAGAATTTAATGGCTCACTGAAAAGATTGAATGTGTCGATATGAAATATATCCCTGACCACTGGCCTAGTGCCAATTGTTCTATACTATACTAGGAGTATATACAAGTAGTACCTAAGACTATAGTATGTAGTAAATATGGAATAAGTGTCTATTCTATTAGGTTATTTAATACTCTGTAAGTATATATTGCGTCGTCGTCATCTGTTCGACGTACATGGCTGATGGAAATGAGTTGATGTATCACGATGTGGTAATTTACTCGTCGTGATGATTGCTTGGATTGATCCGCTCAGGGAGTAAGTTCATGAGATTACATTTAGTAACAATATACTTAGAATAGCTTCACGCATTTATAGGGTATAGGGTATCAGGGTAGAAATAACCTAGTGTTGAGACAATATGTTCCCAATTTTTTCAGATTTTTCTGTTTTCAAATTGAGTGGGGGAACTAAACGCCACATTAAGTCCTCCAGACTAGAGAAATAAGACCATGGTTAGGGTAAATAAAGAGACTACGTAATGATGTAATATACTTGACCCATATGCACTATTCTTAAAGTTCATGATTTACTGAAGTACGAAAATAATTTTTATATGTAAATAAACCAAAATTTATTTTATACTAGCGGCCTGCTCGCGGCTTTGCCCGCTTGAATTACATGATTATTCATTTAAGAAGTATAGATATTACAAACAGCCTTAATTATTAATTAATTGATTTGGATAAGTACTCACGATATTCTTTGTAAAATAACTTATATTAGCTCCTGTACAGTTTTTAAATTATTAACATATATTATTAGTTAAATATTTAATTGGTATACAGAATAACATAGAAAGTATATTTTTATATAATCTATAATATAAAATAATCAACATTTTCGGTCAAGTTCAAGTCGTACTCATAACCCGAGAGTTTCGTACCAGTTACATGAATCTCATTAAGTTGTCATTTTGTATCAAATTAAATACAGATTAAAATTTGTACTTAGTAATTTGTTTTTGAAAAATAATTTTGGAATTTTCCTTTATACGTGCCGTAAGTTTTAAGTTCTTAACAAATTTCGTAATAGTATATCAACGGGGAGTACCCTATAGTTATGATAGAAAATGCGACAAAAAACGAAGCATAAACCCTCATATTTCATCGTCATTTGATTGGGATGATTTAGAAGATAGATTTTTTGTGCTCTAAGGGAATATAGACTTGAACATTGAGGTATCTAATCTTTAAACGATCTTGTACAAAATAGTTTTGACAGACGGACAGACGGACAATCAACAAAGTTATCTTATAAGGATTTTGAGGTATGTACCCTAAAATACCCTTGGCACATACATACATGCAACATACAGGTGCAATAGTGCAATGTCGGTACGTGTCGCTTGTAAGTTATGAAATAATACTGCAGGATATTTTTATAAACAGTGTCAGAGCATTTTTTTCTTGAGTCACAATTTTTTAGAGGTTAATTTTTTATACATTTCTTAAAAAAATATTAATAACATAAAGGAACGAACTGATTGAAGAACCTATTCAAAATATTTCTTTGAATATTAAGTCATTCTTTATCACTGTGTTAAATAATTACGAATTAAGCTAGACTGTTACGAAGGTAATCTTCACCAACAATTCAATTTAGTTTACTTTGTAGTTAGTACTATGAACAATTGTACTTTAAAAACGTAACGTACGTAAATTTATCAACATTAAATTTTTTTTTTTTCGAATGGACTTAATGCTGTTGACCTGGACTGGTCTTGACAGCGTCACCGGGCTGGAGCTAACAATAACATCGCTAACTCTCGCGTTGTTTTATATTTTCTTAAAGGTCGTACGCGGGGGTCGAAAGACTCGTCGCGATGACCATCAACATTCAAATATTTTTTTTTTTTTTTTTCAAATGGACTTAATGCTGTTGACCTAGAATGGTCTTGACAGCGTCACCGGGCTGGGAGGGACGAGTGTAGCTCGCCCCTGAAGATAAAAATTACGAGCTTTGATGGGCGCTCGGATTCAAATAGAACCGGGTTTTCTTTCTTCCGTCTTCTGGTGAAGTCGGGGAACGGTGCCAGGGCGGGTGCCCTCTGACCGTGGTCTCTGGCGGCGACCATTAAGATGGTCGCGTCTTCGGGGTTGGCCTTGGAGCCGAGGGGGAAAAGGGAAAAAGTGGTAATACAGAGTTTCAGGGGGGGGGGGCAGACGGATTCAAATAAATAAGACGTTTCTGAAGTCATTCTTTTGCCCAAAATCTTGCCAGCGCGATTCAGAAAACGACGTTTTATGCACAGCGCCATCTATTGGACTTACAATTGAACTGTAACCATTCGAACATTGTTAGATAAATACTACTATGTTTATGTTAAATTTATTATAAGTATAGATTACACTTACATGACGTAATTAACGTTTAGCAAATAATAACTCAACAATATGTTTTATGCGTTATCACCATTTATTATCATATGTGGTCAATAGATATCATTGCGTATCTTTCTTTTTTTTTTTCAAATATAAATATCTTTAAAACTTTAAGTACATTATTTTTTGATAAAGTGTAGCGGTAACCTTTCCAAACTATATTTTCTTTTATGCACAGCACCATCTATTAAGATCCCATCACAATTAGTGATAGCGTTACGCGTATGGAAGAGAGTATCAAGATTCGTTAGTTCCTACTATTGGTCAATAGATAGCGTTCTTGTATCGATTTTTTAATATGTCAAATATAAACTTCTTGAAAACTTAAATACTTATATCTTTAGTATTAAAATGATTAATATTTTTTAGTATTAAAATGATTAATATTCCTTCCGTCGTAATTAGTGTTTAACTCCACAGAATGTTTTATGCGTATGAAGATTCGTTAGTACCTACTATTTGTTGTCAATAGATAGCATTACGTGTATGAGAGAAAGTATCAAGAATCGTTAGTACCTACTATTTGTTGTCAATAAATAGCGTTACTTGTATCGATTTCTACTATCTCAAATATAAACTTCTTGAAGACTTAAATACTTATATCTTTTGATAGAATGAAGCGATTACAATGAAATAAACACTAAAAGTTGCTTTACTTGTAATTTTTTTGTATAAAAGTTGCTTAAATTTATTGTGTACTTTTTACGTGATACGTTTTGACATAAACAGATAAACAGACAAACAGACAAAAATTCCAAAAATGTTGTAAATGGATTCTGTTAACTATCCTTTAACACCCTGGCTAATTTTTTTTTAAATATTTTCAATGTACAGAAACGACTTTTCCACAGATTTATTATAAGTATAGATAAAAAAATAATTTCGTTTTCCTAATCTTGCAATGATAAAAGCAAAAAGATATCCCCCAAAACACTTATAAAAGTCAATTAATATTTAAACTATATAACTATATTAAAGGAACGCAGATCTGTATAAGACTAACGATTTAATACTATTTGAACGCTAATTGACGTTTTATGGAATAAACGCCTTAGACTGGTTCGACTTTGTCACTGAAAATTCTAGTTTCATTAAGCTTTAATAGGTTTCTATTATGCAAGCTGCTCGCTCTCGCTTTACTCAGGAGCTATATGAATCTAAGTGTACGTATATTTCAATACAATATTTAAAACATGAAGTGCAGTAACAAAAAATCTATTAAATTTAGTAATAAAAGTAACTATGAAATTCTTCTCGATTTTAATCGATTGATTTTTTGCAAAAAATGCTATTATTGTAGGATGCGAATCTAGAGTTATGACATTCCGTTGAAGTTACGTTGCAAAATTCTACGCCGCGCTTTGAAAGCATATAAGACCAATAGCCAAACTAAGAAATGATAATTAGTATTTATTAAGCCATTCTTTATTTAGGCAAAACATTTATACCAATTTTACAAGTCAAATATTTAATTAGATCTCTGAGTATTAATTATGAAAACAGCTCACACTACACTTTATGTAGGAAATAACACCTTATCGGTAAAATGATTCAAAGCTGAAATAAACTTTATTAGGTTCAGATAGTACAAATCACAATGTACGGCAAATTGGGTTGCCTCTTGGAGACGAGCCTGGAGCGTGTGCTATTAATTTGCCTACACAATGGAGTGTCGTTATAATGATTACAGGAAGGTAGACCGGATTGATTTGGATATCCGGATACAGTCAATAGCCTTATAGTAAGTCATGCAATACATGAACACTATATATTTATAATAATAAAAACATCTTAGAGATATTTATAATAATAAAAACATCTTCAGATCTTTCCACTCCAGTAGGGAAACATTTTCGTTTTCTAGCTCTAGCGACAAGTTAAAACACTGCGTTGTGTTCTGCCACTCAATGCGCAATTCCTCAATACTGCCATATTTGGAATACCGAATCGTGAATTTATAAAAAAATGTAGACTTAATTTAAGAACTATTAAAAACTTAGTTAGACATCTCGGAGCCGTTAGATACTCTTAAACTTTGTATTAAATTAAATTAAATTAAATTAGCTTCACGCTATATCCCGCACACAGCAGGGTAGGCAGAGGGAACCTAGTGTTAAGACACTCCGTTCCCCACTTTCTGCCGAATTCCGGAGACATTGCGTGTTGAGTGGCAGAACTCAACGCCGCGCTTACCCTCGACACCAGAGCGAAGAAATGGAAATATAAGTTTAAGCAAAAAATATTAAATCTCTTCGAATGGGGATCGAACCAACAACCAGTCGGTTTTACAGTCACAATTCGTGCCGCTGCGCCACGACTGGCCTCTTTATATGATTATAATAATTATTATTAATTATAGTAATTATTATTAATAATTATTATGACTATTTCAAATAAATTTTGAAATTTTGTAAGAAAAATATTCCATATAAAATAGAAAATATCTGTAGATTTATATCAAATTCAAATATGATTAGAAACTTTTTGAGTGTATAAATACATCAATAATAATATTTATACACTCAAAAAGTTTGGCAGAGGAGTTCGGAATAAGACTCTCCGTTTTTTTATTAAGACACTTGCATTCCCAAATTGTTGGACTTTTGACAATTGCAACTTGTTAGACTGAAATATTTTCAGTCCAATGAATCCACAACCTTCACGTTCGCAGTTGCACGCTTTTGCCGCTGCGCCACGACGTCATCATTTGGTTATTTTATTCATCATTTAAAATCAGTTTATAAAAATATCTAAATTTTCATATAAGAAAACATATCAGGTGGGATATTTATAAACAGAATATATACAAATAATTTACTTATACATGTTACAAATGTTCTTCTATAAGAAACAGGTTCTGAAATCTTTTTTTAAACAAAATCCAAAAAGTACTTTATATTTACAATACAATATACAGAGTGGAAGCATCTACGCTTCTTTTACGGGAGCTGCATATAAGGTAAAACATTTCAACCCCTAAACCCATAACTAAAAAAAATTATCAAGAATCCTCAACAAGTTAGACGTAGGATTATTAGTTTCTTTTCATTATTTTTATACTAAAAATACTACTAAACGTTGCCGATCTGTCACTTTTAATTAAAAAAAACCTGCCAGAGCGAGAAAGGAATATCTCTTGTTCTCTTTTACGCAATTGTCTTTTTTTATTAAAAATCTAAACAACGTTCACCGCCAATACCTACTTCTCGATTTCATCAATGAAGCGTGTGCGATGTTGTCGCTTTGATAGGTTAGTGTCTGAGTGCGTCATTCTTAAGAAATGGCGTTTTATTTTACAACCATAATTTTGTTATTTATTTTGTTTGAATAAATCACTTTGTCATTTTTGGCAAAGTCTCTTTAGTTTTAATTGTATTAGGTATTTATAGAATACTTACAACTGTACTTTCATTTAAAGCGGTAAAGATAAAAACACTGTATATACCAATAATAATAATCAATCTTTTGTCTCAGAACTCGGCGGAAAGTGAGGAACGGAGAGTCTTAACACTAGATTCCCTCTGCTCTGCCTACCCTGCTGTGTGCGGGATACAGCGTGAAGCTAATTTGATTTATAATCTTTTGTCTATTATCTATATCTTAATAGTAAAACATTTACAAGACGTTATCGCTGGACTATTGGATCAAGAATATCCTGAACAGGATCCTTACTCTTCTTACACCGATGGCTCCAACCCTTTTGTGTGACATAAATAAATATTTTCCTTCTCCAATAAAATTCTTGAAATATACTCTAAGTACTAGTAATTACTTACAGTAATTCTCTTAAGCTGCCGTTTCCCCTTATACCACGTGATCGCTGCGGGGGGTCTGCTACCTGCTGACTCACACGCCACTTCGTACCGTCTTTCCGCTGTTAAATATCCCCCTTCGCCGATTTCCGATGGTTTTTTGATCTCAACTGTTAATGGTCGTACTGTGAAGAAAAATATATTACTATTGGTATTACGCTTATACTATTATTTTCATATAATATTTTGTCTAATTTCTTGAGTGTATTTTTTTCTACTGTGTATGTTATATTGTATCACATTTAATATTAGTTATCATTCATCATCACGTCTTTTATAGTTTTATTAATAGTAACTTGGACACAATGGTCTAAATAGTACAACCAAATGGCCAATTGCTATAAATACACGATCTTCTAAGTGGAGAAAAATAAAAAATACACAAAATATGTAATAAAGAAAAAAAAATTCCTTTACAAATTTAAGATTAAATATAAAAATTTCATAAAAAAAAACATCCTATATATTATATACTTACAAAACATATCGAGCACCAGTGAAACTTCTTTCGGCGGTACTAAATGAGAATTGGCCGCTTGACAAGTAAACACGGCCGCGTAGTCGGCACGTCGTATGGCTGGCCATAGAAGCCTATTCTCTATAACGTCACCAGTATTGTGTTCATATTCTTCGTCCACTAGCACGCCATTGACTAGCCACCGTACGGAAGGTTCTGGACGACCTGTGGTCAAAATTTTAATTGGTCAAGTTAAGCTCGCATATACAAGAATAGAGATAAACTTTAGAGTTTGCAACACAAATAAAAGTAACTTTTATTCCACTAGAGAAGAATCAAACCCTAAAACAACCAGTTTACATTCAGATACTGTTCCACTGTGCTACGATGGTCTCTTAATAAGAAGTTGTTTCAGGCGTTTTCTCTGTTGCTGGGTAGACCGAGACAAACAAATGTCAATGTTTTCTGTGTGATGATGATGATAATGATGATTGTCCTAGTGGAGATCGAACTAATTGCCATCGTTTTACTGTCAAATTCTGCCCTGTTGTAACTCCATGGCCTCTAATATATTTCTTTACTGGTTTCTTAAATTCAAATTCTGCTACCAATAATTTTCTTTGTGAATAGAATAATAATTAAGTATTATAGAATAAATTTTAAGACCTACTTTGATGCTTTATATTTAAAAAGTAAACAACAGGGATAAACATCAAACACGCTTCCACCATTTCTTATAAAAATAGTCTAAAATATAAAATGTAAACATGAAGTGATGTAAAAAGTCTATTTAAACAGTTTGCTCCTAGATTAATTGCGAATCCACAGGAGTATGAGTCAACTAAACGTGGCTTTTAAAATTCAGAAGGAGGTCGAGTATGGTTCTAATTAATTAAATTTGTAATGAACTATGCCGTTTTATTTATTCTGCGCTCATTTTCCACTTCACTCGTATAATCGGCAAAGAGCACGTACTAAACTATGAAGCCTTTCATACTATTCACGTTAGTGAAATATCGGCGTACGAGATAAATCTGATGGCATGATGATGCTAAATGAAAGCATAATGGTATTTTTTTAATTCCGTAATATATGATTTTGAAATATAGAATTTTCGTGTACTGAATAATATTTTTTTTATTAAGATTTTATGTAAGCAGCTTCTTTCAAGCAATATGATTTTTTTTATTCCAATTACATTGACAAAAAAAATAGGTATATAAATTCAACCGGATGAGATTTAAGCCACAATCAATGGACCACGGAGTGACTTATTATCTTTATCTTTCTACCCTACTATTCGGGAAAAAACACAAAACTGGAAACAGCACAAAACTGGAAACATAATTAGTGTAAATAAGTTGCAACATAATGACAAGACATATCCCATTATTTAATTATTATATAAATATTCTACTCTATATAAAATTCCTATTCCTGGATTTCTAACCGACAAAACAAGTCAACGTCTTAGTATATCATTTTATTAGCAATATCTAAGACGATTTGAATTTACTATACGGTGCAGTTCAGCATTTACTTCATCTGTCGCAGCGTCCATTTACCCAAACCGATTTCAGAAATGCATTGCAACACTTTGTTCAAATTAAATTACTATCTGGATACGAAGAGCAAGTGTGTCCAATCTAATCCTGAGTGTCAATAGATTCAATTTGGATTTGGGAATGTCTACTTGTCGGTTGGTTGGTATGCATGTATTCATGAGGCACGCAGTGGAGCCGGGGCTTACGTACGGGAACCAGCTTGTAAGTGGTTTGTTTACGTGCATATAATTATACTAATTGTTGTTCCTGACTTCACTTATGAGCCCCATCTGGGGCACAACGAGGGCTTTTAATGCATTTGAGGTGCAGTGATTCTGAGTTAAATTGTGATTTTACATTTCAGGTTAAATTGCTTAATTTGCTGCTGTTAAGAAGTTGTTTGAATGTAGTAAGTGAAATATATTTTTTGAACAGGCAGTTTTTGTTTTTCCATATATTATAAATTTAAGTTTTCCAGAAAGTTTTCCCCTAAAATATTGTAAGTAGTTATAAGAATTTTCTATAAAAAATAATTAGAAAAATATCTTTATATAACAAGTTCCTAGTAAGACATCATTTCTTGTTATATCTCGCACTGAAATAGAAAAATTTCAGTGCGAGAGTTTCTCCAAGTCCACTAAGTATATTATAAGACCAAAATAGGAAATTTATTTTAAATCAGTATTTCCTTAAGTGAGATTCGAACTTACAACCTACGTGGTTAATAAATAAATAAAACTTTTTTTTTTGAAATCATTTAATCGGATTAATCGCGTATATACAATATAATAGTATTATACAATTTTAAAGTCCATGTCAGTCTATAATTATTATGTCAACTGACACGAATGCCACCTCAATCTACCCGTGACCACGGACTACTATAGAGTATTCGAAACGTCAGGTTTCCAAAAATGTATAGTAAATACCTAGATGCGATTAATCCGGTTAAATAGTTTCATTTAAAATATGTAATAATCGCAAAAATCTAAGATCTTAAATATTTTTTTTTCAGTGTCACGGCTTTTTCCGCAAAACAGGGTAGCCAAAGGGAACCTTGAGGTAAGACCACTCTGTTCCCTACTGCCTACCAAATCATCATTTCTTCGAGTGGGAATCGAACTCACAACGGTCGCGTTCACAACCAGACGCTTTCTCACTTCGCTACGACAGCCTCAATAAATACAAAATCAAAGTAATTATTGTATAACACCGGTTGTCTCAACACTAACGAGTAGTACAATCAAAATTAACGAAAAGGTTGAATTTCTAGCGCTTCTTTAAGTCCAAGCCAGGGTTAATAATTTTAATGAGTTTGTAGGGTGTCTTGGATCTATTCTAATTACGAGAAGACGTTTATACGAGTACTTTACAGGTAACGTTGTTAAAGGAATAACAAATATAATTACAAGAAGGTAACTTAAATTCAGTTCTAATTCTGAGGATTGTAATTTTCGTTTTATTATTCATATACTCTGTAGCTAATATTTTTTGGAGATATGTTTTTTTTTAAAATGACGTATGAAATATATATCCCTCTGCCTACCCTACTGTGTGCGGGATACAGCATGAAGCTGATTTATTTTTTTTTTAAATATGTCTTATGTCTATTCATGAATATTTGTAACTAATATCAATTGCTTTTAATAAATACTACTAATTAATACTACTATTCAGACTCGCCCACCGAGCGTTTCGTATCAATTTCAGGACTGTAAGTTGTCGACGGGAAGTATTAATAGAAGTTGACAAACTTAAGTTCGCGGGCATATACATTAATTTTGTATGAAATTAGCTACAAATATAAGTTTGTTATATTTTTGTCTATGAAATACTTATAAATTTTCACTTTTCAGATTTTTCCTTTTATTTGTATTGTAAGTTCTCTCGTGCCAAACGATATTTTTAACTAATTATCTTTGGGTAGCGGAAATTTGAAAAAATCTCGCTACAGAGATGCTAACAACATAAACAAATTGTAACAAGCGTATAAGAATTTCGACATGACTCGATGACAACGCATGGCTTAATTGGTCACTGGGTTTGGACGGTTTCCAAAGAGGCACGGATTCAAATCCTGTTACGTTTTATATGTTGTCTTAATACGTAAATATATAAAATGTAAAAGGATGTACATACACATTATGTACTCGGGTACTTAATATACGCTACCTATCTAGGTCGCTACTACTTAAATTACTATATTTCTTATTACGTAGTTATAATTAAATCAAATCAATTCAAATCAGCTTCACGCTGTATCCCGCACACAGCAGGGTAGGCAGAGGGAACCTAGTGTTAAGACACTCCGTTCCCCACTTTCTGCCGAATTCTGGAAGCATTGCGTGTTGGCAGAACTCCACGCCGCGCTTTGCCTCGACACCAGAGCGAAGAAATGGAAATATAAATTTAAGTAAATATTTCATCTCCTCGAGTGGGGATCGAACCCACAACCAGTCGATTTACGGTCACACTTTGTGCCCCTGCCCCAAGACTGGCCTCGCCTAGTTATATATAGTTATAAAGTAATCAGACCTGATTTAAATTATCAGCTCAGTATGCTTTAACTTTTAAGCGTACAGCGCTTGACCGTAAGCGCGATGGTTGTGGTATCGAATTTTCACAATATCTCGAAAATTTTGGCACAAACTGGAAATCGCAGTGTCTTAACACTGCACTTTTAGTTTAATAACATTTTTACGTCCAATAAGAAGCAGAATAGACCCGACTAGAAAATTTTTATAAAAAAACTACGACCTGTCAACAAAAGATATATAAGGGCCACAGTGCAATGAATTTTATATGTAAATAGACCACTAAGCGAACGTGTATTTTCCGAGGAGAAAGGATATTCATACTTAATTACTCTGTACCTGGCTATGTTTGCGGTTCTCTCAACTATTTAGGTCCGCCTAAATTAAGACTTGGTTATGTTGAAATTCTGTGTACAATTTTAGTCAAATTTAGTTTATATTTATAATTTTCTCGATAATCTATTGAATTATATATAATATGTAGATATAGTTATTGCAATAAATAATTTAATGATAAAATTTCACACATTTGTGGTAAAGTGAAACGTGTCTAATAAATCGATTTTGTTGTACATGATAAAATAGATTCATGTTCTAAATTTAATACCAATGTAATTATTTTAGGGACTATTTATTTAAGAAATATTATTTAAATGTAATTTTGTTTTATATTATATTTTTACTAGTTATCATCCACAGCTTTGTTTAAAAGTAAAGTATTTATTTTCGTAAGAAATTCGTATTGTATTTTCGTAGGAATTTCGAGAAATCTTCTCTTAGTACCCCTACACTTACTCTCACTCTCACTACACTCCTTAAACTACTTTTTTTAGCTTCACGCTGCACCCCGCACATAGAAGGCTAGGCAGAGGGGTAGAAGAACACTTCCGTTCCCCATTTTTATCAAATTCTGGAGCTATTACGTGGTGAGTGGCGGAACTTAAAGCGTCGCTTTGAATCGTTACTAGAACAGCTAAATAAAAATATTAAATATTCCATTCCTCCACTGAAAATCGAACTCACAACCAGTCGCGTGTACAGTCGCACGTATATGTCCCTGCACCACGACTGGCCTCTAAGTCTTTTTAAGCTACATACATGTCTAATTTCAACCATCCCGTTTCGTTTTGCTTTGCATTGTCTATCAAGCAATCAGTAACGAAAGAGGTTTATATATTTAGATTTTTTTTTAATAAAATAAATAAATCAAAAAAAAAATAATAAATCAGCATCACGCTGTATCCCGCACACAGCAGGGTAGGCAGAGGGAACCTAGTGTTAAGATACTCCGTTCCCCACTTTCTGCCCAATTCTGGAGGCATTGCGTGTTGAGTGGCAGAACTCAACGCCGCGCTCAACCTGACATCAGAGCGAAGAAATGGAAATATAAATTTAAGTAAATAACAACTAACAACTTTTTAATATTTTTATTATTGTAAATAGCCCATGTAAGAAGCTTAAAGTAAAACAAAAAATACTAATTTTAATTTTATGAAAGTTTCCAGATTATATACTAACTTATTCTATTTTATTATATTCTTATTTAATATTTGGTTATGAAAAACTGTAACATGTAAAAACGAAACAATGAACGTAATGAGAGTTTTTGTGATGAAGACAACAAAGTAAACAATTTTTAGATAGACACCTGCATACTTTGAGAGTGAAAGCAGAGTATAGCCTCAAAGCTCTTTGAACGTTAGCTTAATATTTTTATATTATATTTCTATGACACAGTAAAAAGTACCACTGATCTATCTCAGGAATACATATTCTTTCGATACTATATTAAAATAAAAAAGCCTTTATTGTTTCTTACATGCATAATCGGTACGGACTTAGAGGCCAGTATCGGTGTTAATATACTATTTCATCGTTTCTAATCTATTTTCCTATATAACTATTTTTTTATTGATCTACAAAAACCCCACTTCGAGTGAAGCCCTCCTCCAAAAGGGACTATGATCGTCATCTTGGGCGGTTTGTACGTATAATTTTCACTTGTAACAAATAAGTAAATTGGACAAATTTTGAATGTTATGTTATGTTTCCTTCGAGGTAATGGATAAACGAAAGTGAATTTAAACTTTTTTTATTTGAATATATTATCAATATCACGTTATAACATATTTAATTATTTTATGACGGGACATATTATAATATATACAAATCAATTTCGTTTATTATAAAGTTAATAGGAAATTTCCCTTATCTCTCTCTTGCTCTCTTTAATTGGAATTATTTTTTAACATTCTCAATACTTAAACAAAATCGATTTGCAAAAAGCGGTCTAGTTTCGCCTTTTCATAATTGCGAATAAAGCAGGTCACTAGCGTTCTCCAGCTCCGGCCTAATTTCACTCTGGAGACACTCAATGGAAATTTACTCTTATTTACTTATAAATAAATACTATTTTCCTTGAAATGTCAGTTTTCCAACCTGATAAACAACAACAGTGCTTATTTAAATTAGATTTCGGCGTTAGCGCAAACACGGCGCTGAAATAATGAAATCGTTGTTGATATTTTATTCAATCAGGTGTATCTGCCAGAACTAGAGAATAATAATTTTTGTTGTTATATATATATATATATATATATATATATATATATATATATATATATATATATATATATATATATATATATATATATGTTAGGTTCGTTTCTTATAATTCAATATTTTTTTTTATTTTGATCAAATAAAAAAATAAGACGTATTTCAACATTGTACTATATCTCTAGATATCAATGTAGAACATCTTCCTCAGGGATATTGTAACGAAATTACAACATGAATATTCTGTCCAAGTGAAGGTTCCGATGAGGCAAGCAACAGGCAGCTCCTAACGTTTGTCCTAAACGGGCCAAAGTAAGCCCCCGTCATTAGAAAGGCATCTGCCCCACAGTCATTGAATCTTTTGGGTGTTTAAGAAAAAATACGCTTCAATCAATTTCTCGATTATGCAAATTCTTTTATCTCCTCAGATTTCGTTCACTCGCTACGATCAGATAAAATCAGTTTTGATTCGATTTTGTCTAATTTAGACGGTGTAATTTTGAGTTTGTACTTTACGGTAATTATGTATAATTTCATATAATAAGTTCCATTTGGTAACAATATAAAACAAAAAAAAAAGAACTAACAACAAAAGCAATTATGTAATTAAGAGTTTTTAATTATATCGATACATAATAATAATAATAAAGTGACGCAAAATTATTATTTTACTAAATAAAATCAAGTTCTCTCTCTAAAATCAAAGACTATATTTTTATTGTCACTATAATTTAAGGTACTCTCTTTGTCTATAAGATTGATCGCAATAACGCTGAACTGTGCCCTTTCAATAGTATCTCCATGATGTTTTATCTGTTAAAAGCGTTCCAGTGTCTGTGGTGAGTGCCCTGAGGACTGTCTAAAGAAAAATTCACAAGTTCAGGTTTCAAGAATACAATTTGAAAATACTACTATACTATATCTCAAATATCATACAGATAGCGTTTTTGAATGCAGGAATACTAATATGTATACTAATATTATAAAATTAATGAGTTTGTTGAGTTGTCCACGCTAATCTCAGGAACTTTTTCTGAATTTAAATAAATAGTTTTGTACTCGATATTGTTTATAGAAATTAAGGAGCTATGTCATTTTATACATAGCATGATATTAACCTTTTTGATGCAATGTACTAACTATGCAGTCAGTTACCTCCGACGCAAGAACATATGACAGATTCTTTTCATGTCATACACATATTTTAGTTATTTCCATCATCAAACGAAGAAAGCCACATGTAAAAGCTGGTATATACATATAAGATATCCAATTTACTTGTTTTTCTTTTCTTTAGCTTCAAGCTGTATCCCGCACATAACGGGGCAGGCAGTGGAAACCTGGGAACCTTTTGTTAAGACACATCATTCCCATTAAGACACTTACGTCTCAACTTTCTGCCGAATTAAGGCATTGAGTGTTGAGTGGCGGAACTCAACACCTCGTTACGCGATTGATAAAAGTTATCCACCACCACCCACCTATCGCATTTATAGTCGTACGTGAGCCGCGACTGGCCTCTAATTGATATATATATATATATATATATATATATATATATATATATATATATATATATATATATATATATATATATATATATATATATATATATATATATATATATATATATATATATATATATATATATATATATATATATATATATATATATATATATATANATATATATATATATATATATATATATATATATATATATATATATATATATAAAATACTTTGATGTACGAAATTATTATTTATGTTTAATTTAATATATTCTCTCATGCCTCCTAATGTTACAGAATAACTTGGTGTTATACAACACATCTATTTGATCTTAATCAACGTGAGACAAATAAAGCAGGTACTACACCTGATTTCATGAATTTATGAATGATTTAGTTTTCTCTGTGATGAATTTATGAATGATTTAGTTTTCTCTGTGATTTGTAAAAATAGTCATTTACTTAGTGATTTGGTGTGTCTTAATCAACTTTTAGGAAGCATGCTGTATTCTATAGATAAAATATATTTATATATAAGGTGCAGGTAATGTAAGAAATAACGTTAAACGTCAATTAGCATTTGTATTGCGAACAATATCATCAGCATTGGGGCGGAACTCAACGCCGCAATTTGTCCTACCAAAGCCAGGGCCTAAAAAATTTAGTACCCCGATTTTGAATCTATGTCACAAATGCCTCTGTTACCAGTTGATTCTAAAACGGGGTAATTAATTATTTTCATTACTAAGCTTTGATAAAAAAAAAACAAGGCGCCTCATTAAATACCGCCACTCAACACAAGGTGTGGAACGGAGTGTCTTAACACTGTGTTTCCTCTGCCCACCATGTGATATATGTGCCTGATATATACAACGTGAAGCTAAACAAAAAAAAATTTTTTTTAGACGAAAACCAATAAAACAACTGTTTTACCCAACCATGCCAACTCTCATGTAAATTTTTCACCATAAATTTTTAAAATTTATCATATCACATCGATCGGCAGCCCGCCGGCAACTATGGAGGCCCGTTTGTAGCGAAGCCAATCTCATGAATAATTCAATGCTATCTAACGAAACAGAAATGTTAATTCATCACTTGATTATACTACACTAAACATGTTGCCTCGGTCCCATTTTGCCGCATGATGCGGTTTCATTTGCACTGCGATTATCAGATACATTTTCGTTATTATGTTTTGTTGCGTTAGACGATTATTGAATGTTTTCTTTTTTTGTAGGTTCACGCTGGATCCCACATATAACAGGGTTGCAGAGGGAACCTAGTATTAATACTCGGCTTAACATTTTCCGCCGATCTCCGGAGACATTGCTTATTGAGTAGCGGAACTCAACGCTGCGCTTTGATTTGACAATTTCCTAGAGTAAGAATCAATCCTATTATGTCGCGTGTACAGTTACGCGCTTGTGCCCCTGAGCCACGGCTGGCGATTGGATTCTTTGATGTCATATGCCATATTCTGAATTATCCTTTGGATTGTTTTTTGATAACTTCTTTGTTTTTAAATTATTAAAGGTACATTTTTATAGTAGAATGGCTGAGCTCACCTGCTGTCAAGACACTCCACCTTTTTCGTTTTCCACGCACCACCCATTTTTTCAAACATTGCGCTTTCAGTGGTGTAAATTAACGCTGCTTTGGCTTGTTATCAGAGCGAGGGCGTTAATCTTTACCCCGACTAGAAATCAAATTCACAACCGTCATTTACAGTTAATCGCTGTGTCTCTACTTTATGAGCGCCTTATTTTCATAACCTTTTGCTTTTAATGTATTAAATAAAATAAATGAATGTCAATTGCAGTTAAAGCACTACTCTTAAAGATGAGTTTGAGAATAATGGTCTGGAATATGATAAAGGTTCTGGTATTTGAAAGAAATAAAAGAAATAAAGAAATGAGGACCTCAGGAAGCAAGAGGAGAGCATGAATGAAAAGGCTAATGACAGTGGACGAGGCGGAAGAAGTATGTATGTAGAGACCGTAGCGTTTGGTGCTCCGGTCAATCTGATGTATTGAAAAAATTGGTGTCTCAGTTCTCTATTTTCATTTAGAAATCACAATTGGTAGAGGTAAGCTGGAATTCGGGCAAAAAACGGATAATGTCTCGATTGTGCCCGAATCCCAGACATTGTGACATCATTTCATTGGAAAAAAATATATGGAAAAAAATATATATGACACTTAGCCAACCGTTAGCGCATAATTAATCGATAACTTCATTAAAAAGAGTTTCATAAAAATTTACTCAACTGGATATTTTCAATACTTTTATATTTAAAACATATTTTAAAATTGTTTTATAAATTTAAAATTAAAAGCATATTTAAGTGAGACCAGTCGTGAAGCAGGGGAACAAGTGTGTGACGTGGCAGTTTGTGGGTTCGATTCCCATTCGTGGAAATTAAATATTTGATATTTTCATTTCTTCGCTCTGGTGTCAAGGCAAAGTACGGCGTTGAGTTTTGCCACTCAACACAAATGCCTCCAGAATTCGGCGGAAAGTGATAAGTGTGTCTCAACACTAGGCTTTTTTTGCCTACTCTGCTATAGCGGGATGAGGCATAAAACTGAGAAGAAAAGCATATTTTTTTAACTTCAAGCTGTATTCACCATATAGCAGGGTAAACAGAAGGAATATAGAATTAAGACACTCCGTTCCTCACACACCGCCCCATTTTTGAGATATTGCGTGTTAAAGTTAGTTAGTTAGTTAAATCATTCAATTTAACTCAACGCCACGCTTTGCCTCGTTATCAGAGGGAGCAAATAAAAATGTTAAATATTTCATTCCCCTGAACAGGAATGGAACCCACAATTATGCAAGCAAGCTGCCCATTTTTTATATACAATTTTTGGGGGAAATTGAGGAACAGACGTGTCTTAATGGGAACGGAGTGTCTCACCATGTAGTATGCGAGAGATATTGAATGAAGTTAAAAATATATATATGTTACCTCCAAGTACACGGCAGGTAAGGAGGACATCGTCGCCCTCCTCATGGGGACCGAGAGTCGTGGCGTTTATCACTCGACCCCACCTATCTACCACTACTGGCTTCTCTGGTGGCACTGAAATAAAATAATACTTGTAAATATACACTTAAAATATACACTTGTAGTAATCAAGATAAAAATAAATGAAGTAAAAAGAAACACTTTCATATTGCGACCTGCATATAGAAGAGTAGGCGCCCAATTTTCAAACCATTGCGTATTGAGTGGGGAAATACAACACGTAGCTAGAGCGGAGAAATGTTAATAATTCATTCCCACGAGTGGGAATCAAACTCACAACCGTTGCGTTTGAAGTCACATATTGTGTCACAGATGGCCTTTTAAATATTTACTTAATTAAAATAAAGATATTTTAAAGAAGGATAATAATAGCCTAATAATATTATAAGTTTGTAATAATGTATGGACAGCAAACATGGGTCTAGTATAGTTATTTAACTTTGTTAAATCTATGTATATCCGTAATTTGATATAAATGGTCACATTTCTCTGTTTATTCATACAGCAATAATCTTTTTTCACAATATCAAAGGAATCTTAAAAGTTCAAAATTATCAATTTGCTGGCAATTGTTCCGAGCGAGCTGAAATAAGAAAATTCAAAGTTTATTCAGAAAAAGAAATCACAAGATGACGAGGTGTGAATCTCGTACAGAAATAAATATTTAGTTTTGTTTGTTTCTTGCTACAACTTTGGTGGAAACTAAAGCGGGGAAACGCGAATGTGGCTTAAACTTGCCGCATTTGAGTACTTTTTCTTCAGAATCGTTCGTCTCGAAATTTCTTCGCCCTACTAGATGTTTGGGAAGTTTAAAGCCAATTTCATCATCAACATAAATGAAATTGAGGGTATTAAACTTTTAAGACAAGTTGTGAGAAACGTGTTATCATTTTGACTTAGCATGATAAGAACGATGGCTTGATGGCAAGTGACAGAGCATGCCGGGTTCAGGTTTTCAAATTTTTGTATTATTATATATGTTTTCTAAAAAATATTTTTCTTCTATAAGTAATAACATGCTAAAAATGTAAAAAAAATATAATAATAATCATAATTCTGTGATTATATAATATTTTGAGCTTATTTATTCTTTTATAATTGGACAATACAGATATGGACTTTATAAATCAAGGAATTTGAAAAAACGTAAGACTTATAAAATATTTAAATAATTAAAAACCAAACAAATACATCAATACGCAAATATTCCGGATAACGCTCCGCACAAATTAACTGTTATTCCAAACATAACTAACTCCGGAATCAATCGCACTAATCCCGAGCTGATTGTGTTACATTAAAACGGATACGATAAACAATAATATGGGAAGATCCCTGAATGCAATTAATCAGCCCGATACTGTGCAGGTGATTGCTAACAGCTCCGTTCGATTACCATTAATCTGTTCCCACACTGCTGCCAATATCCCCCCCGCGAGGCTGGTTTCTTTAACTGCGGAGACAGTAGGTCGACTATCGCGTGAACCACGTCCTCTCGCCATGGGCTCTCGGCCGCACCGTGTAGGGTTATTTCGGTGGGCCCCGTTTAAAGCATGAAAGCCCAATTGGGTTTTACATTCGACACTGTGGCCTCGTTCAATCTAACTTTACTCTCTAATTCCGAGCCGAGCCATTGACTGCGAGCAAAAATAGTGTGAATTCATCTGTTAGTTCAAAGATAAATAAATGCGTTAAGTCACAAATGAATAATACGTTCCCTTTGGTCTTTCGAATACGATCTCGAAATCTTTTTCTGTAGTAACTTCCATGCTTTGATGGATTTACTGTGTATAAAAAAGTTATTTTTCGAATTCACAAAGGAGCCAGACTATTTATGGTACGGTGAGTACGCATTTATAACGCGATTACAAAGCAAATCCTAATTTAACAAAGTTAGCAGAGCGATTTTATTTTCATGAAATCTAAAATGCACAACTTAACTGTAGAAATCTCAAGTTAAAGTGAAAAATGTGCTGTTATAAATAAAATTATATTGTAAAGCATTCAATAACCTGACGACATAAATGTTATTATAAATTATTTATATGAAAACTTTGACTTTGGCCGGAGCTGTTTCGTTATAAACGAAATTTACTAAGCCTTGTGAAATAACTTTCAATATTACACATAATACTATACTTATTTTAAATTGAAAAGTTAATCTAGAATGAGCGTTTAAGCATTAAAATTGGAAATTTAATCTAAATTGGATATTTGTTAAATCACTTCATAATGCGATACGAGATCCGCATTACATCGAGTAGAGGAGTCCAATAGAACAGCCGTAATAGAAAGACAACAAAGTGATAATCAGATGCCGAGCCGCTACCGGCATCTTTGATGTCGGTCCAAAGTAATTTTAAGTTTCCAACTCGATTCAAATCAATCAACTTTTGACACACCGTCCGCATTCAGACGATGGGAAACTAAGCGTGAGTTGTTAATATCTTTACGAGATCTTTACGAGGTAAGAGGATGAATTTTAAACTTAACGAGAGAGGCGGTAAAGTGAGTGATCATGTTTCAATACTGGGCGTGAATTTGGTTTTGTACCAGCGCCTATCCAATTAATGCGGGCGATGTCCACGGCGTAATTACACGCGGCCGTAGGGAACTGAATCGGGTAACTCATTAATACAACCAATGCAATGACATAATACGAATTTATGGTACCAATAAAAATGGTAAAAGTGATCGTCGAATTAAAAACCAATTTCAATGATGAATTTTGAAATTCGATCGTTAATTTATTCAGTGCTGATGATCATATTCACGTGAGCTTATTGATTGCTCTTTTAGTCTTGTGTGTTTGGAAATGATGGGAAAAATAAAATCGTGATTTAATGAAATGGCGCAGTATTTTAATATTGGTTAAGCATTTTTGTATTTAGCAATTATGTTAGATGATACCAATTTGTTTACAAAAATAGTGGTTTTACTATTTCTATGGTGCGGTTGGACAATTTCCATAAAAATTATTTTAGGGTCACGCTGTATCATGCATATAGCATAATGTCCAGAAGGAAGCTAGTGTTAAGGCACTCCGTTTCCCACGCTCATAATTTTTAAGTGGCGACAAAGATATTTCTAGAAACATAGACTGACTTAATTAGATAGACATGTCGTTTAATAGTAATAATCACGAAAAAAAAACATTTCTTAATCATTTGAATAATACAATTTCTAAATATATATTCTAAAGAAAGTCCAGAGTACCTGTAGCAGAAACTAATCACTTAACTAAAGTGGTGGAATGCATTAGAATATTGCCGTGCTTTTCGCATCGCGCAAAATTATACACAATACACTGTAATGTTCCTAAAGCTACAAAGAAGTGGCTTTTATTCTTCTGATTACTTAATGTAACTACCTCTAGATTCTGATGGTGACTCTTTAAAATGGAAAATATTATGTTAAAGTAAATTATTCATTATTATAAAATGTATTTTAGAATGCGAGATTGTGATGAAATGTTTTTGTATTTTTATTGTTTTAGTTGGTATAATTAATTGAGATTCTACTCGGGAGGACAAAATATTTTTTCCTTATTAACAAGACAAAGTTGCGTTGGCGTTCGGCGTTGGGTTTCGCGTCAATACGCAATATCTACAAAATAGGGCAGTGCGTTGCTAACAGAGTGTCTCCACACTAAATTCTCTCTATCTATCCCGCTAAAAGTGAAAAAACCAAGAAAATTCTAAACCTTAACAGATTTAACAAATAATAAGCAAACAAAAGATCTTATTATACCTGCGAGGGTATGTTACCGAGCATTCAATTACTCGCAAACTGACTACATAGTACGTATGCACGATATAGTGGAACAAGCTGAGATTCAGAGAATCTTAGACAAGTTGCAAGATATTTGACTGAGATTATGGAAGCTTTAATCGAGATTAAGTCATTTACTTATTTTAGATCAAAAGTTTTAAGCATTTTAATTTGTTTAAATTTTTTCGTTTGAAATTTAATCGTAAGTTCAATAAATCTACACCATCTATATTATATTGACTAAATCAAAAATGAATAAATAAGCTTCCGCTATGTAGGGAGAACCTAAGACTCCAGTTCCCCATTTTCCACCGAATTCTAGAGGGATTCCGTGTTGAGTGGCGAAACGCCGCGCTTTACCTCGATATTAAATATTTTATTTCCTCGAGTGGGGATCGAACCCACAGTAATTCGCGTTTACAGCCAATACACTTGTACTCTAATTGTACTTTATTAATTACTATCGTATATTTTAAATTAAATACTGTATATTAGCTGATTTCAATTAAATTGGTAGGTATATAAAAAAAATACCTTCACGCTTTATTACGAAAATAACAAGATAGGCAAAGGGAACCTAGCAACCTAGAAGACACTCCGTTCCCATTAAAACACTTTCGTTCCCCACTTTCTGCCGAATTCTGGATGTATTGCGTACGGCTATATATTATTATCTATTTAATTTTATTTAACTAAAACTATTATTTTAACAATTGTCACAATTTAACATATTATTTGTTCGTATTCTTATTGATTTAAATATGTATATTATAGAGCCATCGTTGCACATTTTTTAATTATATTTTGACGCGTGGATTTCATTATTAGAAATATATTCGTGCGATTCTTAAATTTTTCAGAAGTAGGTATCAAACAGGTACGGAGGCTGTCGTAGTGCAGCGGCACAGCGTCAGCGTAAACACTTCAGCATTTTTTAGATCTTGTAACAAGACAAAAGCTGTGTTAAGTTCCGCCGTTCAACGACACACAATGTTTCTAAAATTAAGTCGAAAAAAGGGAACGTAGTATCTTAACTCTTAAGATGTATCACGCTTAGTGTAAATGTAACAAATGATAAATGGGTAAGAAATTCCACTGCCAATAGGCAAAATAAATAAGAAATAGCTTAAGCTTCTTTTTATTTTACCAATTAATAGTTAAAGTAGCAACGTTGTTACTTTAGGAAATTAATTGGAATTGACTTGTATTGAACGAAGTGGTGAGTTTCAATTTCTTATAAGTAGCGCCGGCCGCAGATGAAAGACCGAATTAATTTATGTAAAATACAGATAAAAATTTAGTTTTTCGAATATTGAATTTATAAATTAAAAATTCTTAAATTGATACTTTAAATATTTTTTTTATTTTCTTGCAAAATCAAAGTCAAATAATTTTATTCATAATAAAAAGTTACATAATATACATATATTTTTAATTACTAAGTTAATTTACTACTGTTTTGCTTAATAAAATGGCACAAACCTGAGAAGAAAGCAAGTGGGAGATTAATTTTTAAAATCAATGGTTTACAGATTCACACTTATACCTTTAAATATACCTGAGCGAGTATTCCATTTCAAAGGCAAGACGTGTTATCATTTATAAAATCTTTAATTAGGTAATATAACCTTTATAACCTCACAGACCATAAAACCGTCTACACAAAATTTATATATCTATATATCTATATATTAAGTTGAGGCCAGTCGTGGCGCAGGGCCACAAAGCGTGACTGTAAACGCGACTGGTTGTGGGTTCGATCTCCATTCGAAGAAATTAAATATTTATTTAAATTTATATTTCCATTTCTTTGCTCTAGTGTGGAGGAAAAGCGCGGCGTTGAGTTCCACCACTCAACACGCGATGCCTCCAGAATACGGCGGAACGTAGGAAACGGAGCGTTTTAACACTAGGTTCCCTTTGCCTACCCTGCTGTGTACGAGATATAGTGTGTAAATTTACTTAATTATTTATTAATTTATCACTTTCTTGCTTTTTCTTTCGGTTAGAGTTATTCCAAAAAGATAATATTATACAGGCTATGATGTAAAAAGTGAAATTCCGCATTTTCTCCTTCAAGTTGAAATTTTGGGAATTCCCCTTTTAGTGTTCCCTCCCTTACACTCCCCTAAGACCAAATTTCAGCCAGATGTCAGCGTATATATATAAAATAAATCAGCTTTGGAGGCATTGCGTGTTGAGTGTCACAACCAGTCTATTTTACAGTCTCATTCTGTGCCCCTGCGCCACGACTGGCCTCTTTTTTTATTTATTTTTTTATTATTTTTTTTATTTATTTATTTATATATAAAATACTTTTACGCCCATCACTTCCCCCTTTTTGACATTTATCTACACTTATCACGTTCAGGTGCTAGGAGTTGGCTATTAGCATTTGCATGGCATTTCATAAGGTCATGATACTCTTTTAAACTTAGCAATAGCTATCTTTTCGCTTCGATTGATGTATTCAGCGGAATAGATCTTTGTGAACGCTAAAAGGAAATTGTTATAAAAAATTAATAAAAGAAGTTATTTTTGTACACTGATTTCAAAAAGTGGGTGGTTGTAAGGAAGTAACTATTTTAGTCTACGGCTTTGCCTCATCGGTTAATTTGAAATAACTAATGCTATGCCTAATCCCTTAACGCCTGAGCCAATCGTGCAAGCGAGAGCGCGGAGCAAACGATAGAGAGGCGCGATCGGCATAACAGTTCAGCTTGTGACGCGTCCATCTATTCATTGTTACTTGAAATTAAATAGCACATTGTTATAAGTAATTAATTTGTATATTTTTTTTTAGATTAACGAATGGAAATAAATGTTAATATATCCAAAAAAAATATTTTCAATGAATTCCTTCTATGTATTATGCAAAATATAGAAAATTCAGAGATAGTCATTCAAATTAACTTTACTGATAACCCGTAAGTTTTTTATCAGGCATTTTCTTTCAATCAGCGTCTGCGTAGAAATCACTTTATATATTATTAATTTCAATTTACTTTTTTATATCACATTGAAATATTTATAGCTCAGTTTATTAAAGTTAAAGCAAGAAACAATACAACACATCCAAGTACCAATTCATACTCACCAACAACAGTAAGATTATATCTAAAGCTAGTAGTTTGCGTGTTCCTGAAGTCCACACGACATCTGTACACGCCCTCGTCTCGCCTCTTGACATCTCTCACGAGGAGAGACGCGGGGGGAGGCGACGTTGAGAAATGCGCCCGAGGACCAAACACCTCTGGAGCAGACCAATGTCGGGCCTCTGATAAGTGCTTGCCTCTCACATCGAAACTGGAACAAAAAACTAATTTAACTATTTGACCTAGTTGAGTAAGGAGGGTACTTGTATATTCGAGAGGTCTTGACTAAACGTTTGATGTTAAAACGCTTAGTGACAAGTTGTTATCGATTTATGTTTAGTGAAATCTGATCTCTAGATTCTTATCTTTCGAACAAAAACGTGTAAATTGTTTACTTTATTCGTTTTTAGTAAATTATTTACAGCATTATAGATGGTAAACGCGGCTATTTTCATTTTATCGCTCTGGTAAAAAGACATAGAGCGGCGTTGAATTCCGACATTCAAAACACAATATCTAAAAAATTGGGACGGCTGTATGGAACGGAGTGTCTTAAATGTCTCTGCTTACCCTGATATATGAAACATACATCATGAAGGAAGAAAAATACACACACACAGAGTTATAAGTCACTCCGTTCTCTGCTCTCTATCCATTTATACGGAAATTATATGGCATATGAAACTCAACAATATCATACAATATATCTCAACACAAATAAAATAATAAATATTACCACAATATGAGAAAAAAACAGAATAGTTATGCTTGCTGTCACAAGCGCGCGTTCGGGATGCAGAATGTTTGCGCGGGACGGGCATATTTCGAAACTCCGAATATCGATAACTCCGCGTCAAACCACATGTCGCCATGGATGAAAGCTTGGATGAGTTTACAATTTTTATTATATAAATGTCCAAAACAGCTAAATATTATTTCTATTTATTTAACTTTAACACTGTATTATCCACAAATATGTGTTGTGGAGACACAGAGTGACTTAACACTAAAGTTAGAGATACAAAGTAAAATTAAAAAATGTTGCTGAGCTCTATATTTTGAGATTATATTATTATAGTTGCAGTGTTCGTATAATGTAAATGTCGGATAAAAATCATTTCTAAATCTTCAAAAATACAACATTTTTTTTTATTTTATTACGAAAGAAATTTCACAACTTCGTTAATAATTAATGACTACGAAGTGAGAAAAGAAACGATGATAATCTCCATTAGAAACATTTTGGGCCAATTTTTAAAAATATATCTTTAGATCTCCGAATACTTTCAAAAATTTAAATTTTTTATTACTTCGATCTTTTTGTTTTAGATTAATCTTCGACTTATACGTCTTCGTCTTACATTATTTACTCATTAAAATTGATAAGTATACTTTATTAATATTCCATTTCCAAGAGTACGTAGTGTTTAAAATTAACAAAATGAAGTTAAGGTCCAAATTTTATTGTTACAAGTTGTAGACATTGCTTAAAATAATATTATAAAATTAAAAAAAATATTTACAATATATCTTTTACTAACTAATAATTTTAAAAGTACTGTAGAAACTTTATCAGTGTGAGAAAACAGCACGTTCCCGTCGAAATGGGGCAAAATATAACTTGTATTTAAACATTTTTTTTCCACGGAAGCACAACACATGGTTTATCAGGTAAAATGTAACGTTCCGTTAAAACAAACAAAGGTAAAATCTGGTCCTTCACATAAATCAGATCCTCACACGACCCATAATTCTACAATAGCGCAGAGAATTCAAAAGGCAAGGCACAAAAAGAAACGAGTGTATAATCATAAAAAGGATTACAACGATGAAATATACCGAATTACGGTACCACTCATCGCAGGGCTTTTATTTTCATGTGTATTGTTTGAGCCACTTATAAAAGTGACGGACTGCTTGAAACACTTGCTTTTTGTGCAAGTTGAGGTACCGCGACATATTCGGTTCGCGGTAGCTTAGAATTTTTGTAAAGGCCTTTTTATAAAAACAAAAAAGATATTCCAGTCCAAAAATGAATTATGTGAAATTGATAGAAGAAAAATAAACTAAAAAACTAAACTAAACTAACTTTACGCTTTATCCATAGCGGGGTAGTCAGAGAGAACGGAGCGCCAAACGCTACGGTCTCTACATACCTCTTTCCCCTCGTCCACTGTCATGAGCAAGAGGCTCATTACAGTGGACAATACATACATGCCCTCCGGGAGATCTTCATGCTTTTTACGTGACCTTCCTCCAGTATCTTTGATACTGTGTTTTCGAAGGTCAACCGAGGTCTCCCCCTACCTCTCTTACCGCTCATTTTTCCGTCATAAATCTTTTTCGCCATTCTTTCATCACTTATTCGTTCGACGTGCCCAAGCCAGCTGAGCACGTTTTTCTTCATTCTCACCGTGACATCCTCGCTAGTACCTGCCATTCTGTGTACCTCATGATTGCGGATTCGATCAGCTAAGCTGACTCCGCATATCCTACGAAGAGATCGCATCTCCACAGCATTCATCTTTCTTTCATTCTTCTTCTGTAATACCCACGTTTCGCTGCCGTATAACAGAGACGGTAACAAAACTGCATTGTGTACGGCCAAACGCGCAGCTGTGCTGACGTTTCGCCTTTTTTTTCCTCGCAATTTGCTTTTTTAATATGCTGAATATATACAGACTGTTGTAAAATAAAATTATTTGTCGAATAGTTACTGACAAACAAAGAGCATTTATTTTGACCAAGTATAATAGGCTAGTCGTGGCGCAGTGGCACGAGGTGTGACTGTAAAACCGACTGTGAAGTGGGGAACGGAGTGTCTCAACACTAGGTTCTTTCTGCCTACCTTCTGATTTTTAATTTGCTTTTAATTTGATAATATATTACAAAATTAAAATTCTTCTTCATATTGTACAAAAAGATGATTATGTGCGAAATTTAACGAGTGTTTCTAATATTTATAATATATGTACATATTGTGCAATAAGTTTGCACAATAAAATTGAGTATGGGTCGTTTTACACCATCTCCATTATCCAATATTGTCGTTTATTGTTACATCGTTTGTCGTTTGGAAGCTGCGATATATCAAATGTCACTCTATATCATTCATCTGTCGGAATAGATTGAGTTAAGGCAATTGCTCTTAGAACTATTCTACTTTGTAATATCAATTTTAAAAGTGCTATCGATATGAAATTAATGATTATCTGAAACAATGGAAAATCAGAAAAAGCTCACAAATGAAAAATAATCTTACGGAAGTATTTTTTTTTATGGAGTTTATTATTTATAAACCATTTTAGCCAGTGGTGGCGCAGGGGAATAAAGTGTGACTGCAAAATCGACTGGTTGTGGGTTCGATCCCCACTCGAGGAAATGAAATATTTACTTAAATTTATATTTCCATTTCGTCGCTCTGGTGCCGAGGCAAAGCGCGGCGTTGAGTTCTGCCACTCAACACGCAATGCCAATGCGAATTCTGGAATTCGGCATAAAGTGGGAAACGGAGTGTCTTAATACTAGTTTCCCTCTGCCTACCCTGCTGTGTGCGGACACAGTAGGGTAGGCAGAAACTAGTATTAACGCTGTATCCCGCGATACAGCGTGAAGCTGATTTAATTATTTTATTTTAGTTTGTTTCAGACACTTACCAGAAGTACTATACAGATATAGTATAAAAATTCACACAGTATATCGCTGAGAAACCTTTTTTGTTTAATCATTATTTTATTATCGTTGATAATATATTGATGTTCAACATTAATATATTATCAACGATAAGAAAATTAATTTTCTATACACAAAACAATAGATTTTAAAATAATAGATCCACATATATAATTTGGGCAAAGTTCCTCGATAATATTGTTACCATCCCGTTATTTGACGCACATCGAAGTTCGTACGTAGCGCTGGGGTGTGATCGATCGCCCTCAACTTTGTAGGAATGTTCAATCAACGTCTGTTGCTTCTCGTATTTATCATGGATGCTTATTCATTTAATTAGCATATTCTGTCACAGTTTCCTCTATTTGTATCTGGGAAAGGTCGTGTTACTTGAATAGGTTGAATTTTCGAAGTAATAAACTATTTTGGAGTACAATGTTATGATAAATATTATAAAGTAAGCGAAGTTATCATTTGCTAGCGTAATTTTGAAATTTTATTTAGCTTATGCTTCTACTAAAATTGTTATTAATTTGACGACACAATATATTAAAAACTTTCCCGCCTTTTGGGCTGTAGGACGTGCGGAAAAATTGGACATTTGAAGATACATAGATTCGTTTCAAAAACTCTCTTTTTTTAACATTTTTAAAGTGTTATTCCACACTTAGGAAAGAAAAATACTTGCGCCTGGTCGGTTTCCAGGAGGCGCGGGTTCGAGTCCCGCTGCGTTCAAATTTTTATACGTTTTCTAAATAAGTAACTCTCTTTTTTTACCCGTTTTTGACGTCTGTAGATAAATAATAATATAAGGATAAAAAAGTCATACAAGATGTGAGCTTGTAACCTTCGATAAATAAAATCTACTTCACATATGCGTATAAAAGTACTTTAATCAAAATTATTCACACGCTGCAATTTTGGAGAGAATTATTATCATATAGAATTCAATCCTCATAATGACTTTAAGAAGACCACTTCTGACGACTATGTAAGTAACTTTCTTAACGATCCTTTCTGAATATATTAATATAATCCACAAAGCACTTTCCGAAATGAGGTGAAGTATATTAATTGTTTCAAATTAGTCTACATTGCTAAAGTTTTAATTAAAAATTGAAATTGGACTCGATATTAGATTGTTACGTGAATATTTTAATAATGTTCTATTAAATATCGGTGGAACGTGGGGAACTTTGGATCTTGATTTTTATGTACGGTTAAGATTACTAAAAATTATACATTCTTTCGTTCAGTGGTAGTGACTTAATATATATAGGTATATATATATATATATATATANTATATATATATATATATATATATATATATATATATATAATTGGCGCCGTTGGGCCACAACACTCGACAACCAATGTCTCTAAAATTTATAATAGAAAAAAATAATCTTAGAAATAAGAAAAGAAATCCCTCTGCCTACTCGGGAAATGCGGGAAAAAGCGTGAAGGTGCTATTGTATTGTGTCATTGTGTCGTCGGGTGCTATCGTAATTTCGTTAAATATTTTTAACGTGTAGCTAATAACTCTTATTTTAATATTAGGACAAACTGAATAAAATAGTATTTGCATAAAATTTTGACGGTTGACGTTCTATGATGGACAACTACATTCTGCAGTGGACGATGATAGGCTGGAAAAAAATAATTCTTGTCAGTTTTTGTTCGAATACAGAAAAATATGTGTAGGAACCTTTAAAAAAAACATGAATATAGTAGAGTTTGAGACGCTCCGTTCTCCACTCCTCCTCTCAATTTAAGAGACATTATGTATTGAGTGGCGAAACGCAACGCTGCACTTTGTCTTGTTATAAAAGCAAGGAAATGCAAATTCTTTGATATAAGATACATATGTCTATTGGATCTTACTTCTCCACTGATTAATTACGTAAAATACCAACAATTTATCCATATAACAAACCAAAAATTCCATAGCATATTTTTCTAAAATACATTATTCAACGTACACCAATGACCAACCATTTGATAATAAGTACAAAAAAAATTTGAATTGTTTGTAAGTTTAGGCTGTTATCAGATCGCGGGATAAACGCACTCACCACACTCACGTGAGGAGCAGTCGGGTGAAGGATGTGACACAACATTAGCGATGATAAAGCATCCACGCGTGACTTTTTCAGCTGGCTGGGAACATTGTTGTATGGGGAAATATTTTCTCGTATGAGCTGAGTATGGGAAAAATTTATTGCCTCTTTTTTTATTTTCAAAGAGTGTCCGGAATTCTTAAACTAGTCGTGGCCCGCAAAACTTGCGATTGTTTATGTGAGTTTAAAGATGTAAAATGAAAAACTTTACTAAGTTTATTGCCTCACTTTGGTAAGAAGACAAAGCGCGGTGTTGAGTTCCGCCACTAAAAAGGTATATTTCGAAAATTGGGTTAAAAATTTTCGCACAAAAAATAAATGTATACCTATCTTTTAGCAACAGTGGTACCTAACAGTAGTAACAAATATAATGCAATCTACGTTATTTTGCTAATATTTTCAAGACTTATTTTTCATCTCATCGCGTATTCTAAACAGCGCCTTCAGTCGCAAAACGATGAGCCCTGCCCTTTGTCAATTTGGTACATCCCCTTAGCAGCTGCCTTTAGCGGCGACGTGACGACGCTGCCTTAAACAAAAGATCTTCTTGACTCTCTCCTACGTTTAACCAGTTTCATATTAAATTTCTGATTGGGAATTTTGTTTTTGGGCGTGATGGCTTAACTTTGATTATTACAAATTTATCAGTAGAAGATTCTAATTGTTGGACTTTATTTGAAGTAAATAAGGACTTAACATTTTAAATCTGAAACCGATCGCTGACCTGATCGATAGATGCTGTTTTTGTTTATCCAAATGCATCTTTTAAAAAAATTAAAACAAAACCGAGCAAGACCAATAAAACCCAGCAGCGATGCGAGGAGAAATAACAGGTTTAACTAAAAACCAAGCTCCAAAAATATTGTACGCCGATGAAAATTGTAAAGCCGAACTGGCATTCACTCAAAACAATACGTGAATGTGACGCCGGGCCCATAAAAATAGAATGTACGCTATAAATCGAGGGATAGGTGTGTTTGCTCTTTTATCCGTCAACGCTCTGACTGAAATTCCGTAAAGGGCTTAGGGGACACCTACTAATGTTTTCAATTCGCTAAATTAAATTATAGAAAGCATTCGCTGTGATGTCAATTGAATATGATACTTGATTTGTTGCTATAATGAGAATTGAGCATAGAATTTGTTTAATCAATTCGAGAACTGTTCTTTCTACTTGGCTGAATATTTTATATTAATAACTAACGATTCGATCGGGGCTTCACCCGCTTCGTCTGCACAATTGTTTATTTACTATTTTTTATTACTTTCTATTAAATAAAACAGCTGGTATTTTAGTTCATATAGTTGAGAACTTACTTTATATTGACAGTAGCAACTTAGTAGTACTTATTATTTAAGATTGGGCTGATATCATTGTGTTCTATATGTTTTTTAATTCATACATTTTATTATATTTTTTACCTTTTTATAGTGTTATTCCATACTTAGAAAAGAAAATACTTTTTAGAAAACATGTAAAAATTATAAAAAAAAACATCCTCGCTACGTTTAAATTTTTATATATTTTGATATTTTTTTTTTTTATTAAAAATACTATATTACTTTACTATATTACTTTCGTTTTACTTATATGTTTTGTTTATTCCTTAGGGCAGATTGCAATATGGCGACATTTTATTCTGTTACATTCGTCACAATTTATAAATTTATATTAATATACATATACAGTATTAGTATTTATTACATATACTTACCAAAATGAGCTATTTCGTGTATAAATAATAATCACTTTTTTGTTTTTATTTTTTACTTCTATAATATTTTTCAAATAGGTCATTTAAATTTCAAAATTGAGGCCATCGTGGTGCAGCAGCACAACGTTACGAGGTAACGAGGCAAAGCGCGATGTTGAGCTCCGTCACTCAACAAGCAATGCCTCCAGAATTTGGCAGAAAGTGAGGAAACGAAATATCTTAATGGAAACGGAATATCTTAACACTAGGTTCTCAGGTTCTCTCTGCCTATCTCGCCTTGTGCAGAATTACAGCGTGGGACTAAAAAAAAAGAAGAATAAAAGCTCAAAGTTTTCATTATTCAGCATACCTACGTTCGTGCATCGTGTTTTATATTTGTTTATAAAATAAGCGTTGTAGTACTTAGAGGGTTGCCGAATTGCAAATTTATACATGACACCTCGTTCATCCCCCGAGGCTCTTTGACCTTTTATGGCAACATGTCTTCTTTCTTCTGAATTACGTATTAATATTAAGCTTTGATGGAATGATTCGAGGAAACACTTTCGCTAGAAATTTTGAGGGTAAAATATCTCTGTACGTGTTTACCTTTATGTATTATTAGGCGTGTTTACATTGTATGTATCTATTTTTATATAATTGGTTTTCTGTACTAACAAAAATTATGGATTTGAATTTTTGTTCATTATTTGATTTAAGCATTTGTATCTTATGGTAAGTATAGTTTTTTGTACAGCATGTAAAAATTTTAGTAAAAGTACCAGAATCCACCACATCCTAGCGTTCTAACTAAATAAGCCTTACGTTCGTATCGAACTACGTTCAATTTCTTAAAAATTGTAACAAGTAACTTATTTTTTGTAGTTATTAAATAGTCTAAGTAAGGATATCTACAAATTACACCATACCCCAAGGTTATTTCTAAAATGATCCTTTGACAAGAGACATTGCTACTTCTTGAATATGTTCAACGACAGAAAAAAATTACGATACGAAAAAATTACACATATAGACTGACACAAAAAGTCAGTAAACATCCAATATGAAGGCATATGATTTTGATAACCATATACAAATTTTACATACGAGTACAATATCTCCCTCCTCTATAATATAATATATCTCTGATCCACAAAAATGACAGAGCCACGTCTGTCACAAGCGAACACTAGCGAATATTACAATATTCTTTTGAATAATTTAATATGTGACATACGTTTGATCGTTCGAGGCTTTGATTCATTATTTGTGGAGAATAAAATGGTGAATGCCAACGACAGGTGTCGGATAATTGACAATACTGTGTTGGCGAGATCAAAGGCTTGGCCCGTTATTGTTATGTAGAGAGAATGTTGATTTGGAGTGAACTGCTAGGTGACATAATGTATGTTTTTTATTAATACTACCTGCTACCCGGGAGATCAAACAGAAATAACTAAGCGTTTTTTTCTTCGTACTGTATCCCGCACAAAGCGGGGTAGACACAGGGAACCTTGGGACCTAATGTTAAGACACTCCGTTCTTACTAAGGCACAACGGTTCTTCACTTTCCGCAGCATTCTTTAGGCATTGCGTGTTAAGAGGTGGAACTCAACATCACGCTTTCTCGAGTGGGAATCAAACCCACAATCTATCGGTTTAACAATTGCACACTTGAGCCCTTGTGCCTTAACTGGTAAGAGGCTTCATAACGATAGTTAATAGTTTCAATGTTACCCACTTTAACAAGCAGTCAAAGTTGTCTTGAACATTTGGAAAGCGTCATCTATCATTCACTACTCAAAAACTGCTATTCACATTTGAACACATGAGCGAAGCCGTAGAAAAAATCTATAAATAAATCTAGTATTAAGATAAAAAGATAACATTTAAAGAAGTTAGATACAAATTTGATTCATTATCGCCAGTCGACGGCGCTTCGCAATCACGACCTGCACCGATCCATCCTTTGAGCTCACTCCACTCCACTTGCGATTCAAAGTAAATTGCTGTGAAGTAGTAAATAAATAGCTTTAGGCTTCCTCTTCCTATTCTGTGATAAAATCTTAGCTTTTAAATAAATTTTGAATAGTTTAGAAGAAAAATGTAATATGAGTTTATTTTTTTTTGTACCTTTATAACTAGAAAAAATAAAGAGTACAAAACAAATAATCTGCATATGTATATAAAACTCTTCCGATTCTAAGACTAATAGACTATGCACAGACGAAACTACAGTACTTAGAAAGCTGAAATTTTACATGTGTAGGTTAGGGAGTGTGGGAGGTTACTAAGACAGGATTTCTGAAATTCCTCGGGGAGCGGGAAAATTTTTTTTCTTCTATTTATTTACTTTAAGATATAATTAAAGTCCACGCCAACAAAGCGGCGGATGACGACTAAATTACTCGATTATCATAATGTTATTTTATTTTTTTTTCTTTTGGCCTACACCACGTTAACACGAAACTAATAAAACAAAAAGTTAGCACACAAAAAGTTAAAACATTGAAATTTGTAAAAACTGTTTAATATAATTTTATTTACTGCCGTATTTTGGAATACAGTATAATCTTGGTAGCTATTTTTTTTTTAAATAGTTTTATTTTCTACTTACAATTAAGCCCAATTTAAACTAAACTGCAATTAGCACTTACAATTAAAAAAATAAATTACAAAAAAAGTCAATAATTTTCAAATTTAAACTAATTTAAATTTATTAATAAATTAATAAATTTGATAAATACAAATCAAATCAAAAAAAAAAATTCTCCTACTATATTCTACTTCTATATACCTTCTACATATTACACCTTAAAATGATTACCATCAAGTAAACCTTATACGTAGATCCAATAATAGACCCGCTAGAAATGAACTCCCACCACTCGTGTCTCATGGTACTCATCTCTCTCAACCTACTTGCCAAGTGCCCTCGAACCCTATGATTCATGCCGTCAGCTTCCGCCGCGAGATTTATTGCCTTCGAAACATTTGCACGCCTTCACTCCACAGGAATTGCTTGATACTTGTTATAAATGTGTGCTCGTCTTTATTTATTGCATTTACAAACTGATAACGGTGTTTGTTTTGAGAATTTTAGATAAGTTTCAGGTGGATTGGTCATATTTTTAATTAGGCCAGTCGTGGCGCAGAGGCACAAAGTGTGACTGCAAGCGCGACTGGTTGTGGGTTCGATCCCCATTCGAGGAAATGAAATACTTATTTAAATGTATATTTCCATATCTTCGCTCTGGTGTCGAGGCAAAAGCGGGTCGTAGTTAGCTTAATTTAATAGCTCATAAATCCTATATTATAAGACATCTTAGAATATATCTTTAAAAATATGTATAAAAAACTAGTCATCACTCACAGTTAAATTTGCATGGATGGATAAGACGTTAAATAGAAAATCTAGTTCCCTAGAATTTCAAAGAATCCTTCTTTATTTCTTCCCAACACTCCTTAACTTACCTACATGCCATATTTTTTTTTAAATCTAGTATTATGATCTGTTCTTTGTCTGTCAATAAATAAATAACAGAAGAGTTTAACACTCAAGAGAAGAATAACGAATAGAAAACCAAAATTAGCACTCAAAATCCAAAAATGCTCTCACAATAACACAAAAGAAACTAAAAATTACTTTTTTATTGTAACATACACGTATGTTCAGGACAATTCGGACACACAAGTGTCACGTAAAGGTGTTCTGTCACGGCGGCTCATCCCAAAAAAAGTGGCATTAAAATGTATAAGGCATTTAGGATGCGTGCTAACTTTTATTACGAAGAAACAAGGCTGGCGCTTATTTTTTATTTTCATTGCTCCCTATTGTTGGCCGGTTCAACTCTTAATGGAAAGTTTGACCTCGATTATAAATATTGTTGTATTATTGAAAATTCTGTGCGGACAAAATACTTTTTAGGTGCCGTAAAACCGTTTGAACGTAGCGGGATTTGGCTAAGTAAATTGTTATAAAAAAGTTTTTATTTATTAATTATATTTATATTAAATGTTATAAATACTAAATTTGAGCCCAAAGATAAAATGTACAATAGGAGGTATCTAAGAGCAAGCTAATTTAAAAAAAAACGGTTAAGTGCGAGTCAGACTCGCTCACCGACGCTTCCGTACTTGCAAGGAATATAGTATAAGTAAGTACAACTGATAAAAATTGACAAACTTAAGTTGGCAAATGTACTCATTTTAATTGAAACGAATTTCAAATATAAATTTGTAATATTTTTGTTATTAAATATGTATAAATTTTCTCTTTTCAAATTTCATTTAGTTATATTGTACACTTCGTGCCCATATTTCATAATTGTAGGTTCACCAGAAGTATCCTATATATAGGTTTTGATTATGTGACAAATTACATACAAAATGCAGCAAAATCGATGCATTAATGCTCGTATCTTTTGATTCCATTGACTTAGAAGCTTGATTTTTTTCTGTACTTCAAGAGACCTTAGACCTAAATATATGATATTCATGTCGTTGTTAGTTCCGTTTGATGCCTCCTTGTGATCGCGAGATAAATGGTCTTGACAGAAGGATGGACAACAAAGTGATCCTATAAGGGTTTTGTTTTTACCTTTTGAGGTATAAAAATAATAATTTTAAATTAAATTCCTATCTAAACTAACACCCAAGTATTACCTTTAGAAATTGGAGCAAGTTAAAATAATTTATTCATGAAGATGTCGCAATAGCGTAACTTTCTTAAGCTTTAAAAGACCTAACGGCGTCGGCTTAAGATTTTGTAACAATGCTGTTCAAGATCGATGAATATTTTATAAGCGCGGACCTGTATTGACAATGCCTTTGGATGTTCAATATTCTCACACTTTCGATTTAATTTTAAATGAAATGGCTAGGATATTCTTAATTTCTAATTTAAAATATAATTATTTTGTATCATTTTGTGATACAATGGGACAGTACCTCGTTGTAATGGTTGTGGATTCTCCACGCGAAAGAATTTATTATTTGCTTTTCCCATCACTGACCAATAAACAAGCATATTATTGAGATCCATCAAGCAAAACACAATGGGCCTCAAATTCGTCAAGGGGACTATATTAATACTATATTTTCTCTGCTTACCCAGCCATGAGCTGAATCAAGCGTGAAGTAAGTAAAGAAATTACTAAAATAAATATTATATCTACAATAGGACTACTTCTTTGATTGTATTCGAATTGGATTATAAGGAGTCATGCTTTTGTCATGAAAATTATTCGTCAATCGATGCACATTTCTATATGTTCAGAGTTAATAGGCGGGTAAATATGTTTTATGTTCCTTTAATATGGGCTTCGTTTATAAGATTAAGCGATAAAACAAAAATCTCGAAGCTACTTCAGTCCTTGCAGGATTCATCCAGTTCCTGTAGCATTAGATTTTTTTATATAGGTACATTTAGTTACAGATCTAGCTTAGCTTAGCTTTTTAGAAATTTTACAAAAAAAAACACGGTCTACACAGTTTCATTTGAATAGTGATAGATACATAAATTATTAGATATATAAATAAATTGTAGCATCTATATTAATTACTAAATAAAATCAAAACACAACTTTACTTTTTGTTTTACTTAGGTAAGAAAAATTCAGTTTACTAAGTAACTGATTGAGACTTTTATAACAGCTTTTTTAACTGATTTAGTGGTCAGAGTGCTTGGTCCTAGACGCGCGGGTTCAAGTTCCACTGCGTACGTTTTAAAAACTTAATTAGTTTCCTAAAAATATTTTGTATTAAAAACGCTTTAAGCTTATAACTTGATACGAAACTAACCTCAACGATAATATTACCGCTAAATTATGTATGAAATAGCCCCAATCGATCTGCCATCTCCATCACCATTCCAATCGAACGTCGTCCTTTGATGGTTCTCGTAATAGACTTTTGTACTACATTACTTATTGAGTAGGGTTTTCTTTATTTAATGGTTCTGTTCTGATATTATCAGTTTTACCTTTTTTAAGAACTAAGCCATATATATAATTTAGATGAAGCTCATTATTTTAATTAGGCAGAATAATTTAAGACAGCTTTTCAGGATATTAGTTAAGTACTTTACCTAAGAGAACAACAACTTAAGACAACATTTATTAATAGGACCACTGAAGGTTATGTAAGAGGAGTTCGTTGAAGTGTACGAGGCAAATCGTATACTCGACCTACGGGGCGTATGCAGACTCCATACCTGTTGACGTAACGTAATATAAAACGCTATGTCTTCAAAAAAGAGAAAAAAAAAGTGGGCAATAGAGTGCCTTAACACTAGATACTCTCTGTCTACCATTATATGCTGGACCCAGCATGGAGCTAACACAAAAATGAGAAAAAACCGAAAGTGCATAATAATATAGCAGATAATGCTCGTAATATATATATATATATATATATATATATATATATATATATATATATATATATATATATATATATATATATATATATATATATATATATATANTTTTGAAAGAGATACTATGTAATTGCAATAAGTGATATGTATCACCTACTAACAATACTTCACACTAGTTTCCTTCCAATAGGGGCCGTCACTTACAAGCAAGTGCCCCCGATTGACACAATTCCACTGCTTTTATAATTATTTTCCACCTAAATCTACCCTCTTTTACACGAGTACGCTAACAATATATATATATATATATATATATATATATATATATATATATATATATAGATAATATGTACATTGTAGATACACATAAATATATCTCGAAGCAAGTCTTGCATTTTCATAAATTGAAACCGATACACAAATCCCCATCACACAAGTATATTTCACAAGAGGATTTAGAAAATCCTAGGCTTAAAAACAAACTCACAGAGATGAAGACTGTCAGTACGGTTATTTAAAGTGTTTGTTGTATGTATTAAATGATTAAATATTGTATAAGATACTAGTAACCTAAAGGCTACGCCCGCTTACTCTTGTATTATACCCAAGTTTTACAAAATCTATATAAAGTGTAGCCTATGTGTTATTCCGATGCATAAGCGGATATTGGAAAGTTTCATAAAATTTTTATATAATAATATTATATTGTTATAAATAGGATACTAGGAAAATATTTTTAAAGTCTGACGCAGTGCAAACGCTGTTTGTAAGTTAAATTCTCACTCGTATTGTATTAAGGTCGCTCGTATCGTATCGTCTAAAACAAAAATATATAAGACAATTTTATGGAGTGCCATATTAATTATGGTATACGAAAACATCAGTTTTTTTAGTTCAATGATTTCCCATATAGAGATACAAGCTCGCTTCTGCTTTAACCTCTTTATATGCTCAGCTACGCTCAGTTATATGTTCAGCTACAGTAGATAGTTTATATCGAAATGAACAGTAGGTAGCTTACATCAGAATGATTAGCCTGATGTAATAATAGCCTTTACTTTTTTTAATACGAACTATTTAATATACAAATAATTTTTCAATATGAATCAGTTGTTCCTGAGATAAGAGAGTTTAACCAAGCACACTTTTCAGCTTTATAATATATATTTATAGAAATATATATCGTAACTTTTTACTGAATCTCTCGATTTTAATAATAATTTTTTTATTGAGTAGAGTACAATGATTCAAACCAAAACGGAAAGAAACATAAAATATGGTTGATTGTACACTCACAGATTTTAAAGAAGACCACATAATAAAATATAGACTATTATTAGAACCGATCACTACTTCAAATTAAAATTACGCCACCACTGTGCCACATCGCAAATAATAAATAGAAGAGCTTAAATAATAAGCGTACCTAATTGAATTCGATACAGAGAAGGGACAAGTTATTCAATATTTTCTTTTGTTATTCCTACAATAAGATGAGTAATTCAAAATCAACACTCAAGGTAACCATTGTTAAAATAAAATTATATTTTATACAGAATTGATGAAAGTAAAATGAAATGTTTTTACTAATTTTCAACGTGGAGACTAGTGTATTTTCTTCGACTTTACAAGTCGATTAATGTAACTGAAAATAGGTTTATAGAAACCTACCAACAAATACTAAAAAACAGAATAACATAAATATTTAAAGGGGTTCCCACATAATAAACGTGCTTTTTTGCCGACTCTACCAGTTAGCCGATTTTACCAGTTTTTAATATATATATATATATATATATATATATATATATATATATATATATATATATATATNCTCATATACACATATAAAAAATATGTTTACTTGACCAAACCATCGACCATGCGAGCTATAGTGTTCATGGGAGTCTTGCTGAGTAATCATACCTTAGGTTATAAAAGCGCAACGTGATGTCACATCAAGCTCAGTAGTAGTCTGGGTCTGTTAGGGCTACCAAAACATTTTTCTCTTTGTATTTGTATGAAGCATTAAAAGGCTTGGACTATTTTCTATACAAATATTGTTTTCTATACTATATTATATAATAAAATGGTAGCGGATCGGCGTTTGTATATGTCATTCTATGGAATGACATATAAGAAATAAATGTCATTGGTGGCAGTTGATAAAGTAATAGGATTATAAATAAAAATATTATTATCATTTTATTTTATATTGTTATTATAAAACGAAAGTAATGCAGATTATTATATAAATCAGCTTCACGTTGTATCCCGCAGACAGCATGGTAGGCAGAGGGAACCTTGTGTTAAGACACTCCGTTCCGATTCAGATTATTATATTAATAATTATTTTGTTCAAACGGGCGAAGCCGCGAGTGAATCGCTAGTAATATATAAAATTCTTCTTTTACTAATTCTGACAGATAACGCACAGTTGATACTGTGTAGTGTAGGAGTAAAATATTATTTAAAATAATCTTTTTCAATATTCCAGATTTTTTTCATAGTTATTATATACAAATCAATATTTGATATCCATAATAGCTCGGTTTTGCAAAAAAATTTCATCTATAAATTTTGTTGCGGCGGCTATTTTTTATTAATAACAATATTGTTTTTATATTAATTCATTGTCATCAAAACTCGCAGAATTTCACAACACTAAGACACATACTAACACGGCAAAACAAATAAAATCTTGTAATATGAAATTTGGCATATGTTATAAATCCTTGAAAAGTACATACAGGGTGCTCGTCTGTACTCCCCAAAAATATTGAAATTTTAAAAACATATCCAAACGACAATGGTAAATTTCACCAAATTACCGATTTACCACACAAAAATACACACCAACCTTATTTACATAAACATAAAATATAACTTACCACACAACAATGTACTCTGATAACCCTACGAGCGCAAGTTTGATACTTTAAGAGATTATATATCATCATTCATCACGCGCCGCTCTTGAGTGGGGGTCATTGTGTGAAGGCACCCTGTTCACTATAATGTGATTAGACTCTTAACTAACTTGGAGTGCTTTTCATATACGTAGTTACGTTTCATATAATGTGTAGCTAGCTACACTAGCTATATTTGGTTTAGAGGAATTGCAGATTGATGGTGTCTTGGATTCGAATTTTATTTTTTGAAGATAAGCTTTTGAGGCCTTTTCCTTGTTCTGGTAACAAGGCAAAGCTCGGCGTTTAGTTCCACCACTCAACACGCAATGCCTCCAGAATTTGGCAGAAAGTGGGGAACAGAAGTGTGTTAATGGGAACGGAGTATCTTAGAAATTGCTTGGATAGTGGCGGTATTCAAACCGACACTTTATCTTAGCAGAACGGAGAAATGACAATTTCCTCAAGTGGGGATCGAGCATTCGCGTTCACGGTCACACTTCCTACGATGGCCTCTAAAACTATAATTTACTTTTACAATATTAATATTTTTATTTGAGATCTGTTCGTAGGACATGCGGAGTTAATTTAGCTGATCGAATTCATAATGGCAGGTACTAGCGAGGATGTCACAGTAATAATGATGAAGAACATGCTCACTATGTGGTATAGGCAAGTTTAATGAATGAATTATGAAAGAACGGCAAAAAAGGTTTATGAAGGAAAAGTTGGTGGTGAGAGAAGTAGAGCCTCTTTACCCCCAAAAACACTTTGTCGATGGTACTGAAGTTGGTGACTGTGAACGAAGAAAAAAAAGGGTGCAGAGATTACTATTTCTATGTACTGCGCTCTGTTTTCTCCTACTACTCCGCTAGGGATAAATCACAAAACATTTCTAGAAAGAAACTGCACTGTATGCACACAGTATAGGTTACTACTACGTAACGTTATATTAAATCTCTCAAAACAATATAATACACATATGAGCGGAATTCGAGCCTACAACCACATTGACAGTCACCCCCTGTACGACTACACCTCTACGTGTTTAATATGAATAGATGTGTGAATAAAAAAAAAATATAATACCACATCTCTCAATCCAACCCATCGATCTAAGATTAGGTGAGAGGATGTATTGTGATTAAAATCTACATAAAGCGGTGGATTATCCCATCGTCATAGCGAGGCAATCAGCAACCCTTTCCTTTCCCTTCCCTTCCCTTATATCGCTTCCCCGTCATCTATATTATTATCTTGTTAATGGCATACAGCATTCTTGTCATTAGGTGCCCATTGAGTGTTTGCGAGTCAGCGAAAAATATCATGTATAAAAATATAAAATATATATGTATAAAATTTTATATTTTGTTTATGTTTATTTTTGTATTAGAATTATGTCTGGCTGTAAACAAGTAGGTTGTAGGTTCGATTCCCACTAAGCGAAACTTTTTGTTTTTCTTTTTCTTTTTTCTTTTTTTTGTCACTCCAGAGAGCGGAACATAGTAAACGGAGTGTCTGAAAAAAAAATTATATAGTTATAGATGCTTTCACGCTATTCAATCATTTATTCCACACAATAAGACGCCATGCTCACGCGACGTTTAAAACCTCATAAACCTATTATTATAGCTTTATATTATATAAATAAAATTTTAGTATCAATTAAATTGCAGAATTAAGTCATTACCTTTGCAATAACTACCATAAAGTATAAAGGTGGCTATAAAAGTTTAGCTTAGAATATAGATCTAGGTAAAAACTAAGCTAGATTTTTCCAGCAACTGCGTACTTAAGCACAATTTAACAATATAATGTATAATAAACATATAATAAAAACATTTTCCTAAAATCTTATTTATTATGTTAAGAACTGTATCGCTATTTCCCTTTATAATTGTTTTCATGATATTCATTTTTAAAAGGAGATATTATTAGGGAGGCTGTCCTGGTGCAGCGGTATGGGCACTGCGCCTGAGTATAAATGCTACGGTTGTGGATTCAATCTCATTCGGTGTAATAAATTATTTTATTTTCCTTATTCTGGTAACAAGACAAAGCGCTGTTTCTTTTTGCCCGATTGCTAAGGAAGGGTTATGTTTTTCGCGCGTATCTTGTATGTATGTAATATTCTTTATTACCTCATATCTCCAGAACCGCTGAACGGATTTACTTAATTGAGGTATCGTTAGATTCGTATTAACAGCCCAAGTGTTCTTAGATAGGTGACGTTAAAAAACAATCATGGCGGCCATGGACGCCATTGGACTTAGTGAAAAAATTTTTTTTCGTTTCGAATACCACAATATGGGTATCAAATTCAAGAGCTTAATGCGAGGATTTCAAAAAGGTATATCATGATTATCATTACCATAGTGATTTCTAACAAAAAAGTGAAAAATAAAAAAAATATTTGTAAAAACAAAAACCCCGACTGCATAAAACTAAAAAAAAAAAATAAACAAGCCCAATAGTTTATTAGGATTAACAGTCGGGACCTATAATCAATAAAATCTTTATCAGGAACCCCTCATAATTTAAAGAGGTCCCGACTGTTAATCCTAATAAACTATTGGGCTTGTTTATTTTTTTTTAGTTTTATGCAGTCGGGGTTTTTGGTTTTACAAATATTTTTTTATTTATCTTTATATTTCAACACTCAACACGTAATATCTCGAAAATTGGAAAATGTTTATATTTATAATTATAACTGTATATATCAGGGTACACACACTTCCTCACCAATTGGAAGGAAGTGTGTGTATCCTGATTTTCGTGATACAGCGTGAACTCAAACCGAGAGTTAATATAGTGAAGTAAAAATTATGACTCAATCTACAGAAATAATTTAGTACATGCTCATCGGGGAGTCCCTTTTAAGTGATCTTCCTCTAGCATCATCGACACTACATTCTCGAACAGAGGTTTCCCCAAGCCTTACCTTATAAAGAAGAATTAATTTTAAATTTCCTTATAAAGTATAAGTAATAATTGACCTCAAAATATTCACAAGTATATTCAAATATTAATAAAACAATTGATTTTAACCATCCCAAGTACCTTTTAGCGAACCAAAATAGTAGCTAAAGCTCCTTAAGCTCAGCCAGTGTATTGTTAGAGTAATGGCCAGAAAGTCTTCCATTAGACGCGTGTTTACTTGTAATGGAATCAATTACCCACTGATTGGTAGACTTGAATAAAAACCACTGGTGAGCTTTTGTTGTATACAAAAGCAACTTTTGTATATTATCACTGAATTCTATATATTGAAACGCCTACGTACCTATAGGTTTTAGGGTATTATAGGTAAATTTTTATATTGGATCTTTATGTTATACAAAACACTTTTTGGTAATTTGATTTTGTAATAAACGTATACGAAGAAACGATAACGAATTTCGATGTAGCTTGATATGAACGTATGATATGTGCGTAGTGGTCAAGTTGCTTGGGCGGTTCCCAAGAACAGGAGAACGAGTCAAATATGCATATGTTATTAAAAATATTTTTCTATTCTTATTGTGGACTGCCACTTTAAAAATGTTTGAACACTTGATTTTGCTTGCCCAAAAAAAACTGTACATAAGCAATTCTTTGTTGGAAATAGTTCTATACATTTGAGTCTCTTGAAACTCCCTCACGTTATACATATAATTATATTCTTCTAAAGTACTTAGTTTTTTAATATTAACAATTTGTAATTAAAAATAATCTATATTTAACAATTCGAAATTGTATGAAACAAATATTGTCAAAAATATGATACCATTTCAAACATTTAAATGGAATTAGAGCAACAATTTTTACATAATTTGTCTCTAATGATATTTACGGTCCGAGCTTCTGTAACTCGCCCGTGCTTTTGAATAATTAATACTATTAAATTGGCTTAATCAACGAAAACAATGAAATGCCTATTGTTAATTTAGTAGCGAGACAGCTTTGTTTTAACATGATTTTACTACAGCGTTTACCTGTATATTTAAATCTATAAAAATATTTTTATCTGTTCATGTAGGTTTTTTTCTTATTTTGTGGATTATCAGGGATATTTTAGTGATAATTGAATATATCCTTCACTATTCAGTCTTTTTATGTATTTATTTTGTAGATCTAACTAGACATTCAAAATTCTTAATAAAAACTAACGATTCAAAAGTGCTTTTGTTCTGATTTTTTAAATTTAACGTAATAATGATGTTTCCATAACCCCACAACCGAGTTGCTTAATCCAACGATTACTAAAAAAAATATGTATTATTTTGAAGTACAAATATCACGAGATCAATTCTCTCTAAAAAATAGTCTGCTCATATAAACATGTAATATAATTTAAAACATACCAATCGTCATTCAAGTATGTGACACGATTTTATATATCTATGACAGAGAATAATTCTAAATCACGTTTTGATAATTCTTAGTATCATCTCAATCCATTTGGTTTGGTGGAATATCAACATGTTTAAATACTTAAACGCCTGATGTCAAGCGCTATTAACGGTTGTCGTAAAACAACTTCCTCTATAACGGAACAAAGTTTGTAATTTATAGTCTCGAGTACGAAGACAGTAGATCATTATGTAATGATTAATTTCTTTATACCATACTATGATAGTCATTGGGGTCCATTGTGGTACATTGGGACATTGTATATGTGTACGAAAAGCTTGTAGATCCGATTCGTAGTCGTATATTATTATGAAAATTTCTTCTGCTTTAATAATATTGTTTTATATTGAATAAAGCTTGGTAGGCTGTTATATAAATAAATATTTATGTTATTATATCTATATCAAATTTACATTACATTTGGTAAAGAAAATAAAAACTAAACCCTTAATTTTTGCTTTACTTATTACATATAAATTTTAAGCAGTGGTAAAAATAGCCTAATCATCATAAAAATATATATTTATCAGTATTTATAATATATATTTACATAATATATATTTACATCGTCATGGCGCAGCGTTACATCGTCAGATTGTAAACGCGACGGTTGAGGGTTTGATTGCCACTTAATTATATCCATTTCCTTGTCTCGGTAATAAGTTAGAGTCCGACGTTGAGTTTCACCATTCAGTCGGTCATATCTCAAAAATCCCTCTAGCTACCCTACCCTATATGCGGTAAATAGCTAAAATATGAAAAAAAAAATTATTATAATTTCTTTTTCTTTCGTACATTCTTAGATCTTTACCAAGAAAAAGCAAATAGCCTGCAAAACACAAAGTTCCATTACACAAATTAATGAACGCCGCGACTTTTCTGTAATCCCTACCAGAGACACCATTAGGTTATGAAATTTCGTCGGTAACTGTAGCAAACAGCCTTTAATATACTAATTGCTCACATAATACTCAAACTTTCTACGGCTCGTATGTTTGACAGCCGCCGGCCTTGTTTTAATATGCCTATATAAGTTTGTGGAATTTGTGAATAGCGTACGACAACATGGGGAGGTGGGGCGTCGATTTTGTTGTTGTTTTGTTGTATTTGGAATTTTTGACTGAGAAGTAATTTCGAGGTAGGAATTGTTTTATTTTAACTAGATATTTTAAATGAAAGGTCATCGTGGTGAGTTTCGGCACTCAACTCCAAGTGGCACGAAAATGGGGGAAGGGGTGCCTTAATAGAAAGTTCTCTGTCCACTCTGTTATAAGCATGATACATGGTAAATCTATAAAAAAATAAATATTGCGAATTTTTTAGAAAACATAAAAATTTGAACCCGCGCTTCTTGAAAACCATCCAAGCGCTTTGATCAACTAAGCCATACGTTCTCATCCTAAATTTATATATGCTTCTTACAATGTATTTTTACACTAGGACGGTTTCTAAGAGGAGCGGGTTCAAATTCCACTATGTTTAAATTTTTATATGTTTTCTAAAAAAGTATTTTTCTTTCCTAAGTTTAGAATAACATTTAAAAATGTAAAAATACAAATATTGCTGTTTGAATAATTCACATGCGCTTATTTTGCCTCAAACTAGCGAAGGCTTGTGTTCTGATGATCAAAGACACTGTAAGTTTCTAATTACATATTAATATTTACTATATTATGGCCATCATATAAATTGTCCATGTACCCATAGTCAGAGGCAGAATTTTTAATAAAATATTGAAAAAATTGTAACAGGATAACTGATCTGGGTCCTCATTGTTGTTTTCAAATAATCTTGAGATTATAAATTAATAAATAAAAAAATTACAAATTTATAGCATTTCAAAGTGTTAATCGCACATTGCTGAGAACATATTAGAACTTTATATAACCGTCCGCCGACCGAACCGAACCGAACATATTAGAACTTTATATATCCGAATGTGACAGGATCCGCGCCCACGTTTTAATTAGTTAGAGCACTTGTACAGGTTATCCAACAGGCGTGGGCTTAAATACGTGTACTCTAGATTTATAAGCTACACTCATGTTGAATATCAACGTGACCTTATTGTTTCTTCCTAAAAACAATATTAGTTTTTTTTTAATAGAATAGTTATCGCCTGTAATTTCGTTTGATTGAACTATATAAAACTACTATATATAGTGTCTTCTTCATTTACCAGCCAATTTTTGAAATAATGACGAGTGACAGAACTAGAAGCTAGAAGAGCGAGGAAATCGAAATATATACTATACTCTGATAGGAATTCCAACCCACAACCGACGACAGCCTCAATAAACCTTAACCCACCATTGGTGACGTGTATGTCTGTGAGACCGAGTAGATCGAAAAAAAAATCTAATTTTCTGAATCGCCATCTATGCGTATTGCGATTTCTAGTACCTGCCTCATTTTAGGTCTCCCACAATTACTTCTCTACATAACAGCGCTGCTAAGACACATTCCGACGGTTTTGGTACTAACTCGGTCCCTGAAACCGGCGTCACCAATTACGTAAGTAAATTATTCAACGTTCAATTTCTATTTATTTTTATAAATATGTAAAATTAGCAAAAGTGCATGCTCCTTTTGTTGTTATTTTACTATAATGTTAAAGTTCTTTGTATATAAATTTATTCATATTTTTAAAATCTGTAATAAATCCTTATATAATATTTTGATTTAGAATGTCTTACAAGAACGGACAGAACACAACATACCATACTATCTGATAAAGATTTGTCATAAGCATCGTCGAATAACGAAGGCGAAAGCAAAGTAGAACCGGAAAATCTCATACCCAGATCAAAATTCGGACAGCCAAAAGGCGCTAAGTGAACGAGAATTTACAGGTGACCAGTTTTTACCAGGTGGGAATAGAAGCCATAATATTAAAAAAACTATTAGTAAAACTTATTGAGACTCATAAAAGAGAAGAACAGACACAGTTGAACTTGCCTGAGTGTTGAGACTATGACTATCAGAAATTTTGAAGATCGATGATAGGAGTGAGACTGTTGGTGATTTACGAAAAGGTCGGTACCGAGAACGCGGATAGCGAAAAAATTTAACAACCAAATATTCTTGTCACTAAAGCAAAAAATATTTGTGCCTAGAGTACGTAGTGCCTTGTGCAACACTTGACTGACGTTACAAGAAAGTAGTTTGCAACGAGTGTGTGCTTTTTTGTATTAGAAGGATATATATTTTTGTTTATTTTCAAGAATTCCTAATGTCATAGGAACAAAAAAGGCCGATTTAAGACATAAATGCTTAAGATTATTATTATTATTTTTTTAATTATAAGACATGAGAAAAAACGTGCTTTTTTTATTGTTCTAAGTATGATTGTATGTAGGATAAAACCAAATTATTTATATCTTATCTAACTAATTAGTTATTAGCAAAGTCTTAAGTGAAAAGTCCCAGTCCGTGAGACCGGCGTGACCAAATGTAAAATTGTAAAATTAATGTCACCAATGGTGGGTTAATCACAAACACCAAAGATTTAAGTCAAAATTACTAGACTCGTATCGTCTAGCTGTACCACATACGTTGAAATGTGAATAAAATTTATGAAACAATCGACAAAGTTGCAAGCAACATGGAGTTGTGAAATAAAACCTTGAGTAAGTTTTTGCGAATCTCTTTAAGTGAGTATTTCTGTTGCATTGTAAGGCTTTACATCTCCTCTTTTATAGAATAGAATCCTTTATATGGAGTATAAACGTTCATTTAATAAGGCCGTCGTCGCGCAGTGCAAGTTTGACTGTAAACGCAATAGTTATGAGTTCGAACCCTATTCGAAGGAATGATTATATTTAATTTATTTTGATTTCATCGCTCTGGTAGACAAAGTGGGTTTGAGTTCCATCTGTTAATGAGCGTGTCTCATGAAGAAAATAAATTCTATTTATTTGTACTATAAGTGTCTGGATGAAAGATAGCAAGCACAAATTCACTCGGAATAAGATTTAATTTTGGTTTATAGGTATTAATAGCGGCCTTCGTGTATTTTCAAATTTTGAATGTATTATTAGTAATCAAAGCTCTTTGGCTGTACTGAATATAACTGGCTGATTTTAATACCATTAAATGCGACATTCTAAAGATGCAATAAATAAAAAAAAACTAGTTCTCGTCATTTTTCAATGAATTTTCAATCAAGAAAAATGAACGTATGTGGCGAAGAACTTCGGTACATCTTAAAGTTTTATTACAATAAAGGTAAAAATGCGACGAACGCTGCGAATAAAATTTGTGCGGCTTACGGACCTAATGCGGTATCAATAAGAGTAGCACAAATGTGGTTCAAGTGTTTCAAGTCTGGACATTTTCGTGTGAAAAATGAGGTTCGCTCTGGATGCCGCCCTGTCACAGATAAAATCATCTTTGAGAAAGTCGAGCAGGATTGACATATTAGTAGCTACGACATTGCTAAAGAACTGGATGTTGATCATAAAACAATTTTACGTCATTTACGAAAGTCTGAGTATAAGAAAAAACTTGACATTTCGACACCACATTATCTCACCAAGAGAAACGATCACGAACAAAGATAATGGTTGAAGCGTGGACAAGCCCCACAGACTCGAAACAAAGAGATGCTATGTGTGTGGTGGGATTGAAAAGGAATCGTCGGAAATTTCTACAGGGATGGAATCACGGTACTTGCTAACCATAAGAAAGCCAAAGATTATCTACGTTAAATTTTATTGATGATGAAATAACATTCGCGCGTAAGTTTCAATATACATGTGAAATAAAAATCGAAGAAATATCACCCTACCATTTTTCAAGTATTTTTTGTCACGAAATGCCTTATTGTCAGTTATTTATAAGAGATAGATATATGGCGTCGCGGAGTTTATTTTAGATCTAATAAAATTGAATATGTTTCTTATACAACGTACTGACATATAATAAGCTATATGTGCAGCGCACGCGCTTAAAGCAATTTTATGGCGTTTCTTATTATTGTTATTTCGTTATTTAAGGCTAACTAAGACTTACACCGTAATGTTATATAGCCTTTAGCACTCCTGAAGAATGCAGCTTTCATACCAAACAAAAAGAAAGTAAATCAGACTAGTATTATATATCTAGAGATCTTAGCGTTTAAAAAAACAAATAAAGTCTTCCGCTTTATAGAGTATAGAAGATAAGTTTAATAAATTCTTTGATTTTCATGATTATTACATATTTTAAATGCAAATATTTAACTGAATTAATTGTAGTTTAGTATTATACATTTTTGGAAACCTAACGTTTCGAACACGTTAAAACATAGATTGTATATTGCTCCACAAATCTTAATCTATCATTGAGAAATTGCAAGCACTACGTGGCTGCTTGGGAAGGTGTCAACTTACATTGGATAATCCAAATCTTGAAATTTCGGTCTATTTTATAATCATACAATATTAAGTTTTGTTCTATCATCATACAAGTAATAATTTACGAATAATATCAATACAGAACATTGAAAACTAAAGATTTTCACTCACTTTCCGCGCATTTTCGAGGCATCATAACCCTACTGCCTTTTACAGCGACACCGGGTGGGCAAAGAAAAGGGCCTGTTTCTAAAAAAATTGTTATTACTATGTGGCTGTGGCGGTGTGTGGATGCGGACGGCGATAGGGCGTCCCCTGCGGGACTCGAACCTTGACTTGCGGCCGTTGAACGGAATTTTGGTCGCCAAATTTGTTCTATTTTAAGAAAAATATTTCGCTATAGATACGGTATTTAGGTACACGGTAAGTACGTACGTAAAGTACTCGTGGACGGCAAGTGCAGTTTTACTCTGATCCCGATCCAAAATCTTGAAATCTTAGTGTCTTTTATCATCATACAATCTCGAATTTTCTCTATCATCATAAAAATTGAAAGCTAAAGATTCAGCCAATTCAGTAAAAAAGTTGTATACAATAACTGTTATAGCAATTACCAAATTTATCGAAGTAAGTGCTTTAATTTTTTTATTAATGAACCAATTGTAATAAAATAAATACTAAATGTTGACAGAAGTTTGTGAAAACCCAATAGTAACTGCATTTAAATCAGCTAATCTTATTCTGAGATTAGCGTGAACAAACGCACAGATAAACATTTAAAAATCATTGTTTTTGGTTCTATTACATTAATAAAGGCCTCCAACAATTTTGTTTCTTGTAAATTCTTCATGTACAGACACCGGTAACGCAATTTTAAATCTGTGTTACAACTTCTAAAGTACTTATTAACATGAAAAAACAGACTGTCATTTGTACTGACTCTTTAAGCTGCATACTGGCTATAAAGGCAAATTCATTTCATAGTAAATTAAGGTCTTCAATTATTTTAAGGATTCGTGAAGAACTGTACTCATGTTATTTAAAGGGTTTGGATGTTAGTTTGGCATGGATTCCAGGTCATTCTGGAATAAGTGGGAATGAATCTGCAGACTCGTGCGCAAAATTAGCCATACAGTGTGGTAATTTAGACCATTTTTTATTTCGGCTCAGGATCTGTTGTCTCTTGCATCAACTCATTTGGATGTGTCATGGTCTGAATTCTGGGAATTGTCAAAATCTCAGAAAGGTAAGTTTTATGCTGCCATTCAACCTAACATTCCCAGACGACCTTGGTTTTTTTCTCAAAAATTTACTGAACGGAGGATTATATCAACTATTTGTCGCTTCCGCCTTGGACATGCATGTACACCTGTGCACTTAGCTAAGATCAGGGTCAGGGACCACTCACTGTGTGAATGTGGCCTAGACGACGGTTCCCCTCCTCACATACTTTTCACTTGCCCTAAGCTGATCCGTCCCTTATATGATGTTCTTCCTCATAAAGTTCCCCGCCCCCTTAACGTTCAATGTTTGTTAATGTTTGTGTTTAGTCCTCTATGTAAATTTTTATGTAAATATATTAGATATAACAAAATTAAATTGTAAGCTAACACCTTTGTATTATATTTCTTATTACTAACCCTCTATGTTATGTATATAATGTATATATATGTTAATTTTTGTTTTTTGTTTTTTATAGGTGAAGGCAATTTTTAACTGGATCTTTTTTTTTAACATGCATTCTCCTATTGTGTAACATTATCTTTTTTACCGTACAACCTCCTTCGTGTTTTCTCCATACAACGTGACATTGGCGAAGTGATATGTGATCTACTGGCACGCTCGGAACGCCATAATTAAAGAACCATAACCATAACATGAAAAAAGAGTAAAGGACAGTCTTGATCTACATCAACCGGCCAAGGTAACTATTATAAGATACTTATTTATATGCTGAGAGTAAGTGATAAGCGAACAAACTCTTCCGCTTTATTATATTGGTATAAATAACTAAAATATGAAACAATTAAAAAGGTCTTTATACTTTATAAGTGTATGTTAATTGATGGCAACTTAAGTTATTTCAATAAATCTATCATTTATTCAATGACTGATAATGGTAAAGATTTATTAAGGCCTTTTATGTTATATACAACTAAAAACGATATGTATACAATGCCGGGCTTATTTCTCTAAGAAATCACTCCTTGATTTCTTTTTCTTTTTTAGTTTTTTTATTGTAGGACAAAAGGAAAGAACTACGTGAATATAGATAAAATTATTCTTACCAACCAACTACATTAACATTATTTCATATTTCTTTTATGGGGAATAGGTGAAACCTACTAAATGGAAAGGTACAAGAAGACACAAACGCAAAAATGAAAACCTAGTATGATAGTAGTATGCCTTGTATACCATATCTGTATATAATAAATAATAAAAACAATAAAAAAATCGTAGAAGAAACTGTGGCCTAATCGCATAGCGTCTGACTGTAAACGTGGCTACGGGTCTAATTCTCCTCAGGATTAATGAAGATGAAGTATTTTAATTTTGCTGCTCTCGTGACTAGAACTAGTTTAGCGTTGAGTTCCGCCACTCAGTACACATATTTAGAAAATTAGGCGATATGTTGAGACGGTATGTCTTAACATTAGATTCCCTCTGCCTACCTTTTTATATTTGGGATATAGCGTCAATAAAATCGCCAGCGTCAATAAAAAAGATTTAAAAAAATCTGTAGCAAATAAAATTTCAAAAAGCTCTACACAGGAAACTTGAAATCGGCGTCACGAACTAAACGCGGACAAAATTAAGTGTCAACAGCAGAACATAAATCTTATCAAAGGAACACGCTGAGATTTTGAACAATCAAGATTGTTGCGGATGCTCAAGTGCAGGTGTCAGAGGGCGGGACGCGGTGTTTTGTAAGTATTTTTAATTTAGATTGAAGAAAATTATTTCATTATGTGTTCTTTTCTGTGATTTTTAAAAGATTTAGTGAATAAATAGTATTTATGAATATTGTTATGTGTTTAATCTTAATACATAAAAATAGTACGCATTTTACTATTTTACCCACTTTTCATTCATTACTAATAATGTGTATTGTATTCAACTTCGTATAGGTATTTTAGGTACGAAGAATCTGAGGAGAAATGAACATAACTTATTAATTTTTAATCATTCCTTCAAAAATAAATTACCCATACCCACAATCGTCGCATTTTACAGACGACGCTGTGTTATAAGTCATAATTTAAAAACTACAATAAACAGTATTACGAAATCAAACGCTCTCTTTCTTATTTAAAAGTGCATTTAAATATTATAAAAATCTTCAATTCAGTTAAAAGTCCAGTTACAAAGTTCTAAAACAACAAGCTATCATTCACGAGACTATAAAAACCGTGGAGAAGATATTTCATCAGTGACGTATAATCAATACTAATATTTGACATGGTTAGCTGTCACAACGACAATACGTCACGTAACAAAAGCATCTCCCTGATTTATGTTTGAAATCCATTCTTGAGAAATATACTGTTTCTTATTAACTATTGATAGATTGAAATATGTATTATATGTCACTAGCAACATGTGTAAGTCGGTTTTCTATACAATATCTCGGCAATGTATAGAATACCTGGGACGTCCTGGTATGAAATATTATGAATATTATTGTTTATTATATAGTTTACCTATGTAGATAATGAATAAAATTAAATGTCTAAAATAAATAGAAATATGTAAAATAAGTATAATAGATCTTGGATTGAAATGATCTCTCTATATTCGAGCTACAGTTTTAGCGATTTTTAAGTACAAGTTAGGTTAAGTTGGCTTAGAAACTTTAAAATTTTAAGACCCTACGTACTGTAGTTACTTTATAAATTTCAAGATCTTGCGTGTTGAGTGGCAGAAATGAATTAAATTTTATTCGAAACTCAATCAGTCCATGCTTTGAATAGTATTGACTGATTGAGATTCGTATATTTTTTTATAGAAAAACTTAAATACAAGGAATAGGTCTAACAAATATAAAAAAATATAATTGTAATTGCATTTGGAAGAATTATGTTTTGCAGGATCGAGTCTAAAAGACGTAGTATCTTGACACTAAATCTGAAATTAGAAACAACTAAATATTTCCAATTTAAATATTTTTGTAGCTTTTTGCTAAATCCTCACCACCAGAGCGAAGAAATGAAAATATTAAATACTTAATTTCTCCGATTGGAAATTGAACCCACAACTATCGCATTTACTAATCCGCACCATTTTGCACCTGCGCCACGACGCGATTGTCTCCACAATGGACAGCCTCTCGAATTTCGATAAAATATATAATATATTATACATAGATTAACGTACTTCGAAATTTATTTTGCATTCTGCTTATTTTGGCCTAGTCGAATAAAAGAAAAATGTATTCACCACAAAAAAACAATGGAAAATGAAATGTTAACAGCTTTGAAACAGGTTGACACATCTTGTCTCCAAAGATTTCTCTGGAGGACATTTATATCGTTTTGGTCACATTTTCGCAAATTCATTCCAAATAATGAATAACAAATAAGAAATAAATAAACAAGAATTGTTGCTTAGTTTTTTGGATGCTGAGTCAAAAATAATGTCATGCATAGTCAATGTAATCTATTTTTTTCCGCTCCCGTAAGAATTTCTAAATATATATATATTTTTAGTGCCTCTACACCCACTAACTTACCTATACAAGAAATTTCAACTTATTTAATCCAGTAGTATCATCTGTGCGATGTTTGTCTGTCACTTAATGATGCAAGAATACATATATACATTATAATTTTTTTTGTACTTTTATACATTTTCTCAACCTTATGATATTATTTTACTTTTATTTGACCAATATCCACGAACAAAATTAACTTAACACTGAAATGTTTTCGCATTCATATCGTTATCGTATCGACTTTCATCATATAAATCAGTATAAGGTAAGTAACTAATAATTTTTTGATAAATTTTCGCTCCCCAAAGGCAATCGTGGCATTGAATCCCGCCTCTCGATACTTAATATCACAAAAATTAGATAGAAAATGGGGAACTGTGTGTCTTGACAGTAGGTTCTCTTGAATATGCAGAAAAAAGAGTTAAGCTTCCCCTATGTTACATTTGTATGAAGCAACACAGGTGAAGGCAAAAACCTTCAATAACATTACCAAACGATCAAACAACGTCACAACTAGTCCGTTATATCAAGAAACCGTTCAATCATCACATCTTATCTACAAATTACAATTCGATAGCAAACAAATGTTTATAGAATATCTGATCCATTTGTTCCTGTCACTGGAGCCATCGATCACAAAACAATAAAGGTAAGCGGTATTGCAGTCTGGAAATTTACTCCATAATTAATTGCTGGCAAATCGAAAATGTTTTTTATTGGGTCGTCTCGATTACATCTACTAGGGTTGGGTTTATTGTGGCAATATGGATGTTTTTACTTTATTAAATGTGTATTGGAACATTCTTTGATGGGATTTTCTATTTTTTTCCTGTTCTTCAATAGTACTTTATGGGGTGGACAGGAATGCTAGTGAGCTTGTCTCAAAAGTTTTTGCTATAAGAATATTATATATTTTTTAAGCTTCACGATTTATATCTGTGAGACAACCAAAGAAGCGGTGTGCGAGAAGTACAGTAACAGAGTAAGTAAGTACAGACTGAGGTAAACACTACTTAACCTAAACATTTTACATGATTTAAAATATTAATACAAGTAACTTCCGAATAAATAAGGCATAAATTAAGCTTGATTAGTTAATAGTGACGTGGAATGGATTGAATGAGACTTTCCATCAACCCGACTGATTTATATAAAAAAGAGATTAAAATAAATTTAACAGAATTTAAAATAAATTTAAAATAAATTTAACAGAATTTCGAGGCCGGTCGTGGCGCAGCGGCACGAGGTGTGACTGCAAAACCGACTGGTTGTGGGTTCGATCCCACTCGAGGAGATGAAATATTTACTTAAATTTATATTTCCATTTCTTCGCTCTGGTGTCGAGGTTAAGCGCGGCGTTGAGTTCTGCCACTCAACACGCAAAGCCTCCAGAATTCGGCAGAAAGTGGGCAACGGAGTGTCTTACCACTAGGTTCCCTCTGCCTACCCTGCTGTGTGCGGGATACAGCGTGAAGCCAATTTAATTTTTTTTTTTTAACAGAATTTCACTAGTATAAAACGTTAAATTGAAGTATCCATTTTGGACATAGATACTTATTTATTTGTGGTACAGTAAACTAAAAATTATATTTATGGTTTAATTAGAAATGCGTACCTAGAAAGGAAAAAATGAAACTTTTATATATAGGAATATAGGAAAACTGTTACCCATCTGCCCGTCTGTCTGTCTGTCGGTCAAAATCATTTTACTCAAGATCTTATTTAGAAGCCAAGCTGAAATTAATTTTAAATACCTAGGTCTACAGTACCTAAGACAACGTAGTCAAAATAAAATTTGGCACTTGTACAAATAAACGAAAGGTAAATAAAGAAAGACATCTGTGATATACAGAAATAGATATATTTTAGGTATATCATAGATTTTTTTGTAGCTTTATGCTGTATTCCGCATGAAGCAGAGTAGGTAAAGGGAACCTAGTGTTAAGAAACTCCGTTTCCTACTCTTTGCCAAATTTTTAAGAGATTGCATGTTAAGTGGAGTTTAGTTATCAGAGTGAAGAAATAAAAAAATATATATTAATTTCTCAGTAATATGCTTATGCCACTGCGCCAGAATGTCCTCAATTCCTAACCGCTGTATAATGTAATAATACTCGCTATAATGAAATAATAATTGAGACCCGAAAACGCGTCTTAGTTTATTTATCAAATGATAATATTTGAGAATGTGGTAACCTATTTCAGTTAGTAGAGTAAATTTTGGTTGTCCTTGAGCATTTCGACGATGCTTAGTACAAATTTTATATAATATGTTTAGAGAAGGTAGGTTGTCCTATGAAAACGTCGTGGTGCGACGGCGCGGCCCAGTGTCTCACGCGAATGTTTTCCCGTGGGTTCCATTGCCAATCGGAGGAATGTATTATTTTCATTTCCTCTCTGATAACGAGACAAAACACAGCATTGAGTTTGCTACTCATCATACAACGTATTGGGAATTGGACCAAAATATAAATAATTAAATAAAATTTGAGGCTAGTCGTGGTGCAGGGGCATAAAGTGTGACTGTAAAATCGACTGGTTGTGGGTTCGATCCCAACTCGAGGATATAAAATATTTATTTACATTTATATTATCATTTCTTCGCTCTGGTCTCGAGGCAAAGCGCGGCGTTGAGTCCCGCCACTCAATACGTATTGCTTCCAGAACTCGGTGGAAAGTGGGGAACGGAGTGTCTTAACATTAGGTTTCCTCTGCCTACCCTACTGTGTGCGGGATACAGCGTGAAGCTGAAATAGAATTTAAAGATGAAATACTATTATCCAATTATGTCTAGCATTGGAGACATTGCATTATATTCGGCAACGCAACTCGATGCTTTACTTTTACTTACTAAATCAAATTAAATCAGCTTCACGCTGTATCCCGCACGCAGCTCGCTAGGCAGAGACATTCAGTGTTGAGTGGCGGAACCGCCGCGCTTTATTTTGACACCATAGCGAAGAAATCAAAATTAATTGAAATGATTATAAATTTAAATAAATATTTCATTTCTCCGGGTCAGGATCAAATCCACAACCGGTCGCGTTTACATTCACACACGTGGGCTCCTTGTGCTACGACTGGCATCACTACTGTTTTTTTTACTTATAACCACAGCAACTTCAGTAAGATCTTTCCAACAAAAAAACCTAAAATAAGAACTAAATAATTCTATAGTTATAATATAACAATGAAGTAACTTTCAAAGAATGGCGAATGTTACATATTGGTCCGTGGGTAGTGTTGATCCGCTTATCGACCCATCAGATTGATGGACGATGCCGAAGTAATCGCAAAAACTATTTATTCTTACTTATCGCCTGTGCTATGTCAATCACTGGATTTTTATTCTTTCTTCTCACCGTTTTTATCAATTTCGTGGAATTAATAGAAAAATTTAAAGTTAAGAAGCCGTCGTGGCGGGATGACACAAGGATATGACTATAACGCGGTTGTGGGTGCGATCCCAACTCGTGGGAATGAATTATTATTTATTTATTTATATTTTAATTTTTTCGCTCTAACACCAAGGCAGACGCCCGGCGTTTCCACTCACCACCACGCAAGCCACCAGCCCACTCAACAGGCAATACCTCGAAAAAATTGGTGGAAAGTGAAGAACGGAGTGTCTTAACACTAGATCCCCTTCGACTACTATAAACAGGATACAAGTGTGAAACTGTTCTTTTTTTAAAATTCTTAAGTGACTGATATAAGCAATCCAGCTTTGTATTGTATTCAAAATTCAATTTTCACATTTCATTCATTATTTCCGAGTGGCCACTGTACAGTGTAGAGCTACAGCAGCGCTCAGCTCCGGTCATCACATCGCTTATCGTCTAGTGACAATGATTAACGACGTCCTAGACAAAGGATTCTATGAACAATGCCACAAAAATATATTACACGTTAACTTGTCTCTGAAATTACTTTGCCTTTTGTTGCCTTATCAGTTTATAACGTGGACTGGAATATAGCAGGATAAAACGTAACTTTATATAACGATTGTGTATATGAATCTGTAGATGCCGGAGTGGCGCAGCCACCGATTGTAAATGTGAAGGTTATAGGTTCGATTCTCATTTGGAAGAATTACTTGTTTTCGTTTTTTGCTTTGGTAATAAAGCACAGCGTAACGTTGAGTTTTTATAACCTAACACGCGAAGTCTCGAAAATTGTGGGGAAGTATTTCCTAAATATGAAAGAAGATCTAAAAAAATATATAAGTAATGACATTTTTATAGTATTTTGTTCTTTTTTAGCTTTCTTTTTTATTCTGTAAAATCTACCCTAAGTTCCCCCTACTAAATATTTAGACGCACTTGTAGGATAAAGAGAATTGAGTGGCAAAATTCAGCACCTATAAAATGTATGTTTCATACGCAATATCATCCACTGTGCACATCTAATACTAAAATAATTGTGCCTTAACGCTGTGTTATTGCAACGTTTCATAATTTGATAATTGTTCTGTGGTTTTGTTCATAATAATGCGGTGTTTCATATGAAAACACTGACGCGTGTTAGCAACGTATTGTTTTAATACAATACTTACTGGAATATTTGAAATAAATAAATATTTGATAGATTGGTTGTGGGCTATTGTTGACGAAGCGTGCTGTTTAAATTGGGTGTATTTGAAATTATTTATTATATGTGTATGTATAAGGCTGGTATTTTCCTCTGAAACAGAAATAAATCAGTAAGAACTGCTTTAAACTTATTTTAAAGCATTTACGTTATCGGTCGTACTTTGTTTAAACTTTAAATACCGACGTGCGGTCTGACAGGCCCCGGCGTATAATTCACTTCCTAGTTTACCTCTTTCCCCACAAGATAGCAATCAACATTACCTATAAGCGGCAGCTACCCAGCTGTATGGTCAGTGCCTTCGTTGAGATCGTAACTGACAGTGTTATCATCACGCGCGAATTTGGTAAATAAGTAATTATTTGTAGTAGTTTTGAAATTCCAATGCAGTCTCTCACGCACAACGTCAGTTTTTTGCTTTATGCTTTGTAGTAATGTTTCATTTTCACATATATTGTAAACTATGTGCGCGGCGCAGGGACTTGCTGTAGGTAGCAAGCAAAATTATTGTGAGATAAATTTACAGGTAGATTTACAATGGCTTGCGACTAAAGATTCCAGATAAAAGTTTGACAACGTTGGCGAAGATTTTAATCCGTACCAGAGTAAGCATATGGATACTATTTCTGATATCAGAGATATAACAAAACTCAACCTGAACACCTGAAAGCGCTGATGAAGATGCAGACCTTTAATAATTCTTTACCAGATTTTGAATATTAGTTCCTAGTAGTCACTAATTTCTCGTCTTTTATATAATGTGGATAGACATGTGGCATTAGAGCATATAAAGTAAAGATTTTGAATTTTAAAATTGTTCTAGAGCTTAGATTGAGCTTCGTAGGAGTACTTGGTTCTGCTAATTCTGAAACACATGTTTTGACTTGACTTGACAAACTTGTCGTTCGTGCCAATATAAGCTCAAAAGAAAGTTGTCAGATAGATGCTGTTCGTGCAAAAACTACGTTTGTTTGTAGTGCACGAAAAAAATATATCTTGACTGTGGTAATTTAGGGCAACTACACATAAATGACCACAATCAAGATATATCTGTTTTTGGGACTTCGCAAGTTAACCAGCGAAACTCAATGCTGTGCTTCACCTATTTATCTTATTGGATGAAAAATATTCATCACCTCAAGTGGGAATCAAACACACAATCATCTCGTTTTCTCGTCAATTACTTCGCCGTTGCTTTATAAAAAAATTGAACATACTTTGGCCTACGCATAAAAGTATAGCACCAACTATTATTCCCAAAAACGTGACCAGCACAATAGCTTTCATAGAGAGCTTTAAAAACACAGCATTGTTTTACGTTCCAAACAAAACGTGGACCAAAATAAGAGGCACCCATAAATTAGTCTGCTTGAAATCCGAAGTGCCAAGTAGGGCTCAAATTTTTTAAGCAGTAATTCAATATGGGCTAAATTCTCTTATAATCTACAGTAACAAATTACTTTAGTGGCTCACAGTGACCTCTTATTTGAAAATAAGCACCACGTCATCGTGACACCGTGTCCGAGTGTAAACGCGATAGTTGTAAGTTCTATTACAGTCGGGGAATAATTATGTTTAAATTATTTGTTTTTTTCCAATTTAGTAAGATGAAATGTGGCGATATTACCACTAAATATACAAAGTCGCAAATCAAGGTAAAAAACGCAGTCTCTTAACACTTGATTCTCCTTGCCTAGTTATATACGAGAAATGTTTAATAGAACAATTAAAACTTTATACACATTATATTAAACCGTACCATTTCTATAAAATATTCCCCATTTATATACACATATACTTGATATAAAATGCCTTCAATGTTCAGTTCAATAAATTTTATTGATTAAATTCGTACATAATACCGTTTTTTATAGAATCATAAAATACAAATACGCAGAAATATGTAGGTATTTGGTAAGATTTTTTAATATAACACATTACTAACGTATGTAGAATAAACTATATTTCTGTGAAATATAAGGCCAAAAACCTCGCGTTCATAACATTGAATTAATAAAGTAAAAGAATAATATTAGCTAAATAATATACCTACTTGGAGATATCTTTAAAGCGTTAATTTCCAGAATCTTTATTTTTCTATAATCTTTTTACATGTTTTTTATTTCATCATACAATTTTAATATCTTTTAAATACTAATCATCTTTAGATTGACGATCTTCACTTTCAACTTGATTTTTACGATATTGCGTGTTGAGTGGTGTGAATCAATGTCGTGGTTTGTCTTGACACGGTGTAGAGGAAATAATCGTAATAAACGCTTCCGAGTGGGAATCGAACTAACAACTGCTGAATTTATATTTAGATATTCTGTGCCATTAAGTCTCTATGGCCGTAATATATTGTTAAAATATAATCAAATTTAATCTCGAACATCGAAGAATAACGACTGAATCATAACAACCAGAACAATCCGTACCTGAACATTAGAGAGCTTTAAAATTTCGACTTAAAAACAACTAAAGCCTTCGGGTAAATCGTAGCTGAGGTACCCCAAACTTTTATCAGCCCCAATAAAACTGAGCTTCACAACTCAAAAGAATCTCAGATTCATTATTCATATCGGAATTGTGGATTCTAATTATGCATTTCTTAGTGTTACGAGTTCCATTCGCTTTCTGATTCTAAACTTCACAGATTTCATTATCATTTGATATTATAATTAAGATGGGATTATGCATAATGTAGGGCTGATTGTTCATTTGCTTGCAAAATATTCATGATTTTAATGGGTTTTGTAAATAATTGTACGTGATTGTAATGAGAGGACGAGAATTAATAGAAAGTGCTTTCACTATAATGATATTTCAATGCTGTATTTATAATATGTATTAAATATTTATAGTAGTCGTCGCGTTGCTTTTTGATACAGTGGCAAAAGCGTATGACTAAAAACTCGACGGCTGTGGATTCGATTCCCACTCGTGGTAGTAAATTATATAATGACTTAATCTCCTCGCTCTGGTCATGACTCGTAAATTCGGCGAAAATTGGGGAGAGGAGTCTTAACAATAGGTTCCCTGTACCTACCTTTTGACCTTTGGTTCCGTTTTTATCCTTTGAGATATGGAACCAAAAAAAAACAATAGTACATGTACCTAGTATACTACTGCGAAAGTAGCGCAAATGGCGCACGAGTGTCCGTGATGTTATTGAATTTAGATCTCACATGAAGAAATATTTAGGTTTAAAAATATGTTCGTTACTTTGCTTACGTAGAGCAAAGGACAACGTTAAATTCCACCATCCAACATGCATACCATACATCCATGCATGGTAGAGTGGAAAGATATTTGAGAATTTTAGTCCCGATATTAGATTTTTTTCCGAATTCCATAAAAAACAAAAGATGTGTGAAAATATAACAATTAAAAATTTAGAGCACAGATAAAATTTCATTAGTAAAATACAAATTAGTATTACATTAAATTCTTATATTAATATAGAAAAAAAAACTGAAAATTAAATGTATAGAAAGGTTGCTATTGTAAAATAAAATTCCACATATGAAAGATCCAAAAGATGTATGTAGAAGTTTTTCATTGTCTAAACTACTACAGTAAAAAGTTTGTTCTGTAAACTTTGGAAAACAATAACATCTTGATAGTGATGGAGTGCTGCGAGTTGAAATGTTCGAGAACACTCTCTAGCCAGTGTTAAAAACTCAGAGATCCACTTTAAATTATATTTCCAATTGCTTTCTTCGTTTCTGGGTTATTTTTCTAAATATCTATTTATTTACTTCTATACTAGCAACCTGGTCACGGCTTCGCCCGCTTGAACTATAAATATATAAAATATGGTTCAGTCGTCCATATCATCGGCCAGGCTTCAAATAAAGTTGTATATGTCGTAAATTGGGCAGCAACGTCACCAGTGCAAGGAGCTCTCGCCGACAGCCCCTAGCTTAGCGTGGAGAATATGGCCATGTCTCACGCCAGCGCACCGAAAGAAACGACTCTCAGTTCCTGGTGTTCCATACCATTGTGGTAACGGTCGTGGTTACGGAGGGGCAGATGGTGCGAAGAATCTCCTAGAGGGATCCAGTCACCACATACACCACCGATTACATTTGGCTTCATATAATGCCCATTCGTTAAAGGATGACGTTTACATCGCTGAGCTCAAGTCGAAGCTAGGACACATAAATTGGCATATTCTAGGGTTATCAAAAGTCGGAAGATAGGGAGAGGACATAATTAACGAAGAATTGGGCCATCTACTCTACTATCGAGAGGGCAATAAGTCATCACAAAGTGGGGTTAGTGTATCGGTTCTCTTTAGCAGTATCATGGAAGTCAGCAGTGTGTCCACTCGGGTAGCATACCCCATATTTAAGCTCACTATGAGATCTTCTCTAAAAGTAATCCAGGCTTATGCTCCCACGTTGACACACTCCGACGACGAGGTTGAGGCCGTCTATGAGGACGTAACAAGGACCTTACACAACACCATCAAGATCGCTTTACTGTTGTCATGGAGGACTTCAATGCCAAAGTGGGAGCATAAAAACGCAGTGAATCGGTTACTGGATCGCAAGTATTGGTTATCAGAAATCCAAGGCGCTAAATGTTAGTTAACCTTCTCGAATCCCAGAGGCTCTATCAGATATTTTGTTTTTTCCAGAAAAAGCCTCAGAGGAAGTGGACATAGCACAGCAACCGAGACTTTCTACTGTACTCCTCTCATGCGCCAAAATCCATCATTGAAGACGTGGATGACAAACGTGCCAAGTTAACTCGTCACTTCACGGACGAGCTACCAGACATCGAAATTGCCGAAATTGGGATGGCTCTTGAGCAGCTCAAGACCAACAAAGACTGAGGAGGACGGTATTATCACGGAACTCATAAGAGATGATGGACGTGTTGTCTTAAACAAGGGTACAACCCCGGAGACATGGTCTAGAAGTGTAGTCATTTGTTCTTCAAAAAAAGTGAAAATCTACTGACCAATTGCACTTCTAAGTATGTCTATAAGATTTTCTCAAAATTCATATTAAGTCGGTTGTGCGAAGACTTGACGAACAGGTGGGGTTTCGAAAAGGCTACAGGCACCACATCTATGCGCTACGACAGGTTTTACAGAATACCGAAGAATATAATCGCCCTCTGTGTCTGATGTTTGTGGACTACGAAAAAGCCATTTATGACGACAACGACGACAACGACTTTATCGAAACCTGGGCTGTTTTCGATTCTCTGCAGCGGTGTTAAGTCGATTGGTGGTATAGATATGATAGAGATGTTGAAATATTTATATAAAACCGCTTCGGTGACTGTCCAAATCTAGACACGACCAGTAACTCTGAAGTTTGTAATATCTCCGAAACTATTTACTAACGCTTTAGAGAATGTCTTCAAAACAATGTCTGTTTGAGTTCTCTTTGCATGGCGCGGAACTCTATAGTTCCTGAAAGGTTTTAAAAATAGTTCCGGCGTTTTTACCCAAAAAAAAAATATTTGAAAAAATTATTTGCTAATTTTCCTTGCCAGATAATTTTCTTACAAATAAAAACCGAGATGAGAGGAGAACCAGATTTACCGACAGAGCTCAAAGCTATTGATAAGCTGAAGTGACAGTGGGCGGGGCATCTTTGTCATAGAGCTGACGGCCGCTCGGGTAGACATGTCTTAGAGTGGAGACCCCGAACAAAATGTCCGGTGGGAGGAAACGGAAGGATATGAAGTGCTGAAGATCGAGGCGAGAATTGGGAAAGGCCTATTTCCAATAGTGGACGATGATGAAGTCAAAAATATTTTTATGTTGGATATTCCATTGATTGAGGAAGACTATATGTACTCGTATATTACATTACGCTTAAATGCTTCATAAATCGTACTATCGATGCCGGACTATCTCTTACTTTACGAGTCCTTCCTAAGTAGTTAGAGCTACGCTCAAATGGACTTGATTTAGGCATGGGATTTGTACAATTTTCGTATATTCCAATAATAGACTATAAATTATGTATAGTTTAAGTATATAAGAACATATATTTAGTAGGCACGAATATAATAAAATATTTTTATCTGAATCTGGAAATGAATTATATTCAGTTTCTCGCCCTGCTAACAAGCCAAGCGAGACGTTCAATACCGCCAGGCGATGTCTCAAAATATTGAGTAATAAATGTAGATCGAAATGTCTTAACACTACGCTTCTTTTGGCTATACTGTTATACGGTAAAAAGTGTAAAACAGTAATAATAAAACTCTGATCACACGCAAAAATCAAACCTTCACTTATATTTTATGAATTTGTGAAACCATTCAACGTTTCCGTTTATAAAATTTTATGAACACAAAACCCATTGCATGTGAGTTGATATCTCGTACGTGGGAGCAGACAGCCTCCTTATCGCCGCCGTCAGATGATAGCTGAGTATTTATTTGTATCGCAAATAACTAACGGCGTGATTCTTAAACGACTCTTGAATACACATGTCCTTGTATTTGAGAATACTGAATACGTCTACATAACTAGATCTTATAAAGTACTTTGATATATTTTTAGCTTCTCGAAATATTCTGTTTATAGAAATTGCGCCAGTACTGAGGCCAGTCGTGGCGCAGAGGCAAAAAGTGTGACTGTAAGCCGACTGGTTGTGGGTTCAATCCAGATTCGAGGAAATGAAATATTTATTTAAAATTTATATTTGCATTTCTCCGTTCTGGTGTCGAGAAAAAAGCGGCGTTGAGTTCCGCCATTCAACACGCAATGCTTCCAGACTTCAGCGAAAAGTGAAGAACGGAGTGTCTTAAAACTAGGTTCGCTCTGGCTACCCTGCTATGTACAGCGAGAAGCCATTTGATTTAATTTTTAGAAGTTATATTCCACTTGTAGGCAGAAAGAGAGAGTCCAGCTTTAAGATACTCCGTTCTCCGCTTGCCGATCAAGTTGAGTGGCAGATGTATTGGCAGAATTTTGTTTTGAAATAATATAATTCATTTCTTCGAGTAACAATCAAACCCATAGCCATCGTGTTTAAAGACAGACGCTACACTTTAATGCTCTATAGAACTAGATATCACAAAAAAATGTGACAGGATTTAAATATATTGAAACTGAAAGGGGAAAACACTTTATATGATAATTGACATCACCATGAAGTTGAGTATACAGGCTGGTTGTCAATTTCATTTTCATTGATTATACAAGTAAATATTGTTAAAATTCAATATTTTTAGACGTCCTTGCCTCCTCTGTTCTTATTTTTATTAAATTTAATATAAATATTTTTTAATATTTAAATTTAATAATTATTACATTTACTTATTTAGAAAACGTTTTTTCCTAAGTGTGGAATAACACTTTAAAAATGTTTAAAAAATTATTACATTTAATGTTAATATGGCCAACAGTGAGGAAATCAATAAAAGCATAATTTTTCTATCTCATAAAAACACAGAAAAAAAATGAAATTTTAAAAATATTTTAATATTCTCAAAGTGTTGATGTGGCTTGAAGCCACGTCACATGTTCGTTTCATATATTGCTAATATTGGTTTAATTTATAAACACATTAAATAATTATCAAAAATACCATTACAAAACTAAAGAAATATTAGTCAACAAGCATTTTAGCAGATTTACTTGTTATGCTAACACCGGGATAAACTACCGGCTACCCGAAACTGTAAACTATTAAAGTTTAGAGTTCTGAATGGCTATGTCCGTCTTAAGATTTGGAGGGAACTGCATGGATATACTAGGTGTGGAGAAACATCAATTATAAATAGCGCAAACATATATTAATTTTTCAAGTGAATAAAGAAATCATTATGTTTAAGCTGCTGCAGCTTTTTTTCCTACATATGTATATCAGTATTCCCAACATGGTACGCAGAAGGATGTCTTATGTTAAGTTACGTCATTTCACACTTTCCATTCAATTTTCGAAATATTGTGAATTGAGTGGCGGAACTCAACGCCTCGCTCTGTCTACCAGAGTGAATGAGTGAAAATATTTTGAATATAATAAACAATTGATTATGTCACATCGCGTTTACTATATATGCTCCACGAGGAATCATGTCTTATAATAGAAATACCAAATCGAATATAACAAAATATTTCACATAAACTGTCATCTACAGAGACTGGCAGAGTATTCTCGATATCGAAGTGCTATAAATCGGGGAATCTGGTGATACAAGTCAAGGCAGGGCATACCTCTATCTACATTCTATTTTTTGCCTTTCCCCATGAAATTTTATTGTTGATATATGCATGGAGTGTCAGTAGCTGTTCATATGTAAAATTCTATAGATAGTTCTTTTTTATACATTATTTTATGTGCTAGGATGATCTGGGTGTTGAGAAATATATTTATTCAGCTTCACGCTATATCGCGCACAAAGCAAAGTAGGGAAAAGAAATATAGTGTTAGGACTTCTGAAAGCATTGCATGTTTTATAATAGAGTGAAAAAATAAAAATATTAAATATTATTATTATTTCATCAAATGTCAATCGAACCTACTCAGTTACACGCTTTTGCCCCTGCGCCATCACTGACCTTAAATATATGTGAAATATATGAAATAAATGGGCTTATAACAAGCGAAAAGTATAATATAGTAAAGCCCTTTGTTCTAATATTGGAGGCTTCTTGAAATCTGTCATTGAACTTTGTTCTGACAAAGCGACGTTGACGAATATTGACAACGCTGTGTTGCGCCTTAAATACCATAAAGCAGGAATTGAATAGATATTATGTCGGAAATTCAACTGTTACGGACGTTTGATTTTCCTCAAACTTACTTAATAGTAATAAGCTTACTTTTCTTTAAGAAAAGCTATGCTTAGAACAATATTAAGAATGTAGTAGAAGGTATTATACTAAAATGGAATTGAGGTCCCCACTGCGTAGGGCTATTAGAGTGCCACTGTGAATTAAACGGTTGTGGGTTCAATTCCCTAGCTACATACACGTGGCACTACATAACTGTGCGGACTGTGTGGTTTCCATATTACTGTGGAGTACTCTTCTTGCGGCAGCGCGTCTATTTTCTCTTTAAAGGCGGGACTGCGGAAAGCGGAAGGAACATAGTGTTAAGACACTCCATTCTCCGCCTTCTGCTCAATTTTTAGCCATTGTATGTAGAGTGGCGAAACTTGCGGAAATGAAAATAATTCATTTTCATTTTCTCTAGTAATTTTGAGTGAAAACCGTACCCACAACTATACCGCTCATAGTCGCTGTGCTGCTATGCCACGACGGCCTCTATCCGTAATATAGGGATATTATTAGAAGTTACTCGTAACTTCCACATGAGAATCGAATCCACATCCATTGTATAAAATTACGAAACTAAGTAAGATTAATTCTATTGTAATTAATACATTTTTGCAATATATTAGATTACTCATCTACCTAGATAGTCCAGTGGAGAATAGTCGAGTCGTTTTCTGTAGTAATACAAACAATTCAAGGATCTACAAACTTTGAAGATAGATCGTAGGTTGTTAGTGAATCATAACAATGATTTATTAAAGAACCCAATCCCATATTGCTCTAGTTTGGATCTTCTTGATATTATATTGTAGCTTACCTGTATAACTGACATTATTTTTTTTTTCTGACCGTCATTTCTAACCGACTGTGAAACAGAGGGATTTCTCTATTCGACTCGACCTGTTTTAGTATATTTATTACGTGATTACTTTTACGGTAAATGGTAATAATGTTTAATGGTAATACATATATAGACACAATAATTGCCAGCTTAATTCATAGATTCGAATCCATTATTATATTTTTTGCTATAAAACTAATATATATTTCGCTAGTAAAATTTTGTACTGCGGCACAAACGTATGAAAATGATTTTTTTTGTTAAGCTTTTAATTTAAATCACTTAATGGTGAATAGATTACTTTAAATAAAAATTGCTTACAATTTTTACTAATAACACATATACATTTTACATTTTTTTTACAGGATATAGTAAAAATATTATAAAATGTTAGATATATAATAAAAAATGACATTTCGAGGCCAGACGTGGCCAGATGTACAAAACGTGCCTGTAAACAATCTAGTGGCGATTCAAAACGCGGCGTTGAGTTCCTCCACTCAACAGGTAATGCCCCCGGAATTTGGCGGAAAATGGGGAACGGATTGTCTTAACACTAGATTCCCCCTCTCATCTTGCTGTGTGCGGGATACAGTGTGAAGCTGATTTTTTTATATAAAATTAGTTTTCTTTCCTTTCCCAGCTCTCGTTAAAAAAGCGCAGGGCTTAGTTCTGCCACTCAACACGTAATACTTAAAAAATTGGCTGCGAGTTGGGTTTAGATTGCCTGAGGACCAAGTTGGAAAAAAATCAAGTTTTTCCTATGTTATTGACTAGATAAGTGATAGAACACTCCGTCCCTATATTTATAATTTACATATGCTAGAGATTCAACATTATATCTAACGAAATCGAAATACCTACATCCATTTTTAAATATAAAGTTAAGAATTCTAAAAGGTAGTCATAAAGTACGGACACGAATTTGAGTTCGACTACGGTACTGCAGTGTGTAATTTTCTGAATTTACATTATAAATTCTTGTCCGGACACTTCAATAATAAAAAGTTATTTTATAGAAGTTACTTCTACAGTTGAAAAATTGAACTTGTTAGTATTTGCAATGTTAAAGGTCAAAGATTTAAATTTTTTGCATTGGCTAAGTGTATATTAAGATTATAGTGAATGTCGTGGCACTGTGGCGTACGTTTCATATCCTTGCTTTGGTAACAAGACATAGTACGGCGTTGAGTTCCGCCTCTCAACATGAAATGTCTCATAATTTGGGCGGAAACTAGCATATTATATATTATATTGATTATCAACGACACCAAATACTGCACAACCTCCTATCTCTCCCAAAGTGGAGATTTTGGCAAATTATAAAGATATGTATTTGTTATCATAAAAAAAGTAGTTACTCTAAGAACTTTTAAAATATACCAAATAAATATAAAAATCTAAGAGTGTCAGTCAGTGTTTGACGTACGTCGAGTAGCGCTAATATTTCTGTGAGGGACGAGATAAGGATCGTTAATGCGTCGTCAGCTTAATTAACCGCGCGTTAATTGGACTACGGTTTTGATGATACTTAGAAGTTGTTATCTTTTTTAACGTTTTTCTTTTTTTTATACAAATGTTGTATGTATGTTAAAAATTATGTTTTATCTTTGAAGTTTTTGGAAAATTACTTTTTAATCGTTTATCGATAATCTTGGGTTAGTACCACGTACATAATATACAGAGCATAGGGTAGGTAGAGAGAGCCTTAGGAGCTAGTGTTAAGACACTCCGTTCCTGTTAAAACACTTCCGTTGCTCAGTTTCCGCAAAATTTTGCAGGCATTGGGTTTTGAGTGGAACGATTCAACGCCGCGCCTCATTACCAATTGCAAATATTAAAAAAATGATTTATTCAAATGGAAATAGAACCTACAACCTGTCGCGTTAACAGTGACAGAATTCAACTCAATATTTTTTTCCGTTAGAGTAAGAAAATAAAAATGACTTAAAAATACTAATTCTCCTCAGTGACATCGAACCCACAGTTGTCGCGTGTAAATTATTAAGTCAGATTGATTGCGCAACCATACAGAGCATCTCAACGGAGTGCCTTTATTGCCTTCACCTACCATGCTATATAGGAAAAGGCGTGAAGCCGAGGTTGAAAAAGTTGTTATATTAGCTTTTTTAAAAGTAGGATAGACACAGAGAATCCAATGTTAAGGTACTGCGTTCTGTTGTTTCCGCTCGAGGAGACATTGTGTTTTCAGCAGCGGAACTCAACGCAGAACTTTGCCTACCAGAGGAGAGAAATGAAAATAGCTAATCACAATAGTCATCGAACACACAACCGTCGCGTTTACAGTCTGACTCTGTGCCACTGCACTACGATGGCCTTAAATTCTAGTGATGGTGGTGGTTCGAATTCTTTTCCAGGCTTATTTTATTTTTTTGGGGTTTCTATAATGCCACTAAACAAAATGTAATTTAAAGATACCATAAAAATTATATATTCAATTGTAATATACAATTTACATTTCATTTTATTTAACTGTACCTTCATTTCAAACATCTTCTCAATCGCAATGTAATTAAAAAATTACCTGTAACAAAATAAATTTATTATTAATATTGTTATAGACATCAAAAGATATACACAGAGACTGATCAACGATTCTCTATGGATAGAGGACCCCAGTATCTATTCAATTCACCCCTGTGTATGTTAGCCGATTTTCAGTGGTTCGACAAATATTTAAGAATTTGTGTTGAATGTTTTCTCAATATAGCTCAATAGTAGGCTTTTTGTATAATATAATATTTCAAATATATAGGCTTAAAAATCTTGAAAATAACATGTAAAAAAAATCGTTTTTAAATAAACTAAATTTTATCGAAAACTTTCAAGGGCTGTAGCGAAAAAAAATTACTGGTTATTTTTTTTAAAAGTCATTTTAAAAATTACTAGTAATAGTATAGAATAATCTCTGAAAGTTTCATAGGCGCAGCCCAATGACAACACGTTAAAAAATGTACTCAAATCATGAAACAGTAAAAAGTTTACACTACGACTACATTTAAATCGATTTTTTTACATATTTACATAAGTGTTTGCATTTTTTACCAATTTTCTATAATCAGACAATGTTTTTTGAGGCCGTAAATTGGCTAATGTACTTGGGTGGTGGTTAATATTAACTTTCACACGTTGTGGAAATAATATTTCACAAGTATTTTCTTTTTTCGTCAGCTTCATGCTATATCCCGCACACAGCAGGATAGGCAGAGGGTACGCAAGTGTACACACCGTTCCACACTTTCTGCCGAATTCTCGAGGCATTTCGTATTGAGTGGCTGAACTCAACGCCGCGCTTTGCCTCGACACCAGAGCGAAGAAATTTAAATATAAATTTAAGTAAATATTTCATCTCCTCGAGTGGGGATCAAACCCACAACCAGTCGGTTTTACAGTAACACTTTGTGTCCCTGCGCCACGACTGGCCCCATTTTTTTCGTCTACTTTAAAAATTATAAATATGTATAAATAATAAACACTGAGAGCGCAGCGTTGAGTTCCACCACCCCATACGCAATGCCTCCAGAATTCAGCCTATATTGATGTGCGGAATACAGCGTGAAACTAAAAACAATATGAACTCCTAACCAACAACAATTTGCAACAATTCTCCAAACCTCCATTGTACTATAGCGAAATCAAAAATGAAAATTGAAATCGTACTATGAATAACCTATTTTCAATTATATTATGAACACGAATATCCACAATATCGCGTATAATACACGAATAACTCAGCATGTCGTGTCGGAGCCGGTGCTTGTAACGGCACTGACCTATCATTACTCCGATCGATTACTTTAAACCAGTATTTTGTTTAACAACTACCCTTTTACATTGCTTTGCATTGTTGAATAATTTTTAAACCAGTTTTGATTTTTCAATATATATTTAATACTACCTTGTACCTGCGGCTTCGTCCGCATGACAAAATGGAAATAACTAAGTATGATTGAAATAGGACATATTCGAGGTGCCCGAACTAATTCTGACTACAGATACAGGTGAGTTACATAGAAACGATTAATGTGATTTTATATTATGCTTTATAAGATCACTCTGTATCCCGCATATGACAGGGTAAACAGAGTGAACATGAGAACCTAGTGATAAAACACTCCGTTCTCATTAACATACTCCAGTTCAACACGTTTCACCGAATTTTGGAAGCATTTCGTGCGAAGTTCTGGGTTGAGGCTATATGCATTTATAGTCTTCTCGATAAAAGGACTATTCAACATAAAATTAATTTCACAATTTATACTAAGTATGATAGTAGTTGAGAAAAGCGTGCTTAAGTGAACAAATTCTTCAATTTCATAATATTAAAACAGATTTTGATTTAAAACACGACATGTTTTATTTCATTATAAAACATAAATAATGAAGTGGTATCCCTTAGTCTAGTAAAAAAAAATAAAGCAATGAAGTACACTCAATATACAATTTATTAAAAATGGACGGAAAATGGAGATGTCTCTATCCACCTTAGTAAATGCTAAGACGCCACACTTTGTTTTGTTACCAAAGCGATAAAATAAAAAATCATTCCATGGGGAGGAATCGAATACACAAACATCGCATTTACTATACGTTTTTATTGCACATTGCAGGGTGGACAGAGTGAATCAGAGAACCTAGTGGTAGTGTGGACACTCCGTTCCCATTAAGAAACTTCTGTGACCCACTTTACGCCGGTTTCTGGAGGCATTGCGTGTTGAGTTGAGAAACTCACGCCACGCTTTTCCTCTTTACCAGAGCGAAGAAATTAAAAAAATATTTTGTTTCCTCCAGTGGGAATCAAACCCACAGCCAGTATTCACAGTTGCACGCTATCGCCCCTGCGCCACGACTGGCTCTCATTTATTGAGCCACCACTAAATAAACGAGTCGTATGACGACATGAAAATAAGAGAGAAAATTTTCTTTTACGAGACAACCATATCGTCTTCCCGCAGTAAAATTTCCATAAAATAAAATTTTCTTACAGTTTTATACAGTTAGAGTGGGCTCAGAACTAAATTAAGTACTATTTTCTAGCTTTTATAATATAAAAGTTGAGATAAGCTTTTAATTAATAAAGCTTTCTATGGCTAGGTAATTTTTTTAACTTAAATTGTTTATTTTTATCATAAAAAGGGGGCAGAGGGAACCTAGAGTCATAAGACACTGCGTTCCCCACTTTCTGCTGAATTCTGGAGGCATTGCATATAGAGTGGCAGAACTCAACGCCGCGCTTTTCCCCCGACACCAGAGCGAAGAAATGGAAATATTAATTTAAGTAAATATTTCATCTCCTCGAGTGTGGATCGAACCCACAACCAGTCGGTTTTACAGTCACACTTTGTGCCACTGCGCCACGACTGGCCTCGTATTAGTAGTAATAATAGTTACATATTTCAGAGAATATTTACTATTAAATATGTAGAGAAGTATACATTTTTAACGTTTGTACATATTACAGAAAGAAAAATATTCAATATGTATAATAATAACGAAAATAAAAATTATTTATTAATTATTATTAAACACCAAGAAACTATGAAACTTATTAATAATTAATAGTACTTCCAAAAACACCAACAATATAAGTCCAAAAGTCATACATATCCAGTAAGTAACGTCGAGAGCACGCGGCGGTGCGACCGCAGCTTTGCGGCCAAATTACAACTGTTATATGAATGCACAGCCAAAATATTTAATATTCAATAATAATAATTATTATTAATAATAATAAACCCGCAGGGCAGCTTGTGGCGAGCTGTTGGAGAGTGGCGATCCCACGGACCTGAGTCCTCCGGAGGGGAATTGTAATCTATCCCCCGCCTCTGGCTTGCCTTTATTGGCCGGCAGAGTGGAGCGCAAGAGCTATATGCTTGAAAGGGTGGAAGTGCTCAATCTGCCTAATAGCGGGAAAACCCGCTTACGAGCTGCTCGTGATGGTGAAGCCGGTGCACACCTCTCTACGCCCTTAGCCGACCACGCCGATGTTGCGCCCAAGGCACTACGCCGCTTTGTGGGGGTCCATTTAGTAGGAGGCGAGTCACCGTCCGCCAATAATCCAATTTGAGACTATTGTAAAGGCGGACGTCCGATAGTCTCACTCAATAGCCCAGTAGCCAGTCAATCCAAATTCCATTCCATAGTCCTAGTTTAGATTTCCACATTTTTCATAGTTCCTACGCATTAACCGGCGACCATCTCTGGGCAATTACCTGTGGTTACCCAGAGATTTGTATATTCTCTAAGGCCTCTACGTGTCCCCACGCAAACCTTCCAAAGGACCGGGTTCTTTTGAACCCGTGAATTATGAAAGAGAAACATAATAATAATAAAACTTGAACCCTGCAACCCCACAATTAGTAGAACATTCAAAAATTAATATAATTAAAAAAAAATATCCCATCTACGCACTTGGGCTAGGCCCGTGCTTAGTTTTTCTTAACCTTCGTCTTCGAAGAGATATTAAAAAAGTATAATAATAATAATATTTAGTTTTTCCGACATATCAGTGTTAGTAAAGGCAATTAAGTGTTTCTCTTTTTCAAAAGTGATAAATGATAAAAAAATAATTTAAATTTGATGTACACAAACTCTTCTAAACGATAAAGATTTTCTAAACAAAATTAACTAAATATTCCTTCAAAAAACATTTTTATTCATAACATTTATTTTGTAAATTCCTGTAAACTGAGTGATATTTTATAAAATTAATCTTAGCATTAGTTCTAAGATCTAACAAAAGAACAAATCCTAAGACAAAATAAGATAAATCCCAACAATTCCGACATATCTTACTATACAAATATAATTAGAGTAGCGTTCCCGACGATGCATCAGTAATACGCTCTAACGAACAGCCCGCGACGTTACGTATAATCTACGTAACTAAACGTAACTGGGTGTTAACTTGGGAATATGAAGATATGATACTTACAAAGCTCAAAGTTCAATACTGAAAGCTCTCTCATTAGTGGAGCTTTGTGACATAAAGTGGTGTTTTAGTAATTAATTGTTATATATGTGTAACTAAATAAAAATAAAAATCACATCAACTTCACGCTGTATCCCGCACACAGGAACCTAGTGTTAAGACACTCCGTTCTCTACTTTCCGCCGAGTTCTAGAGGCATTGCGTGTTGAGTGGCAGAGCTCAACACCGCATATGTGTAACTATATTATTATACAATAAAAAAAGTAGTATGAGGCCATTCGTGGCGCAGTGTATATGGTGCAAAGTGGGGAACGGAAGTGCCTTAAGGAGAATGGTATTTCTTAAGCACTAGGTTCTCAGATTCCTTCTTCCTTGTTGCTATGTGTGCCTCGATACAGTGTAAAACAAATTGTAACTAAAAATTGTTATATAAAAATAGAGTTCACTTATTTTAAATAATAATATTCAATTAAAAACGAGAATAAAAGACTAACATACTTATGTTAGTCCGTATTTCATTATAAAATTAGTTAAAATAAAAGCTTAAACATGTTAGAAGAAAATAACATTTTAAATAAAAATAAAAAAAGAAGTATTAGGCATTCTCCTTCTTAAGTATTTTTTTTTAAGATTTTTTCGTTAAAATAATTTAAAGTGACCATTGTGACCGAAGCCCGATGAAAGATTAATTAGTGTCGTCTTTGACGAATTCTAAGAAACGTTAATTATGATAAAACAAACGATTTATTAATTGCCTCTCAACCTTTTTTTGTGAAGGAAAGAAGATAAAGATATCAAAGTGCTTTTTACTTTTCAATAGAAGACTGTCAAGTGATCTTTTACCAGACGAATGGTTTTTCAGGTAATTGTGACAGTTTTGGAGGGTTTTTTACTTATTTATTTTTTATATAAAAAAAGGTAGAGATGCTAGGTATTTTACTATACTGTCCACTTACTTCCCTAAATAAATATTTCATAGATTTAGTTACTTATTCAAATTGTGAAATTAAGCGCTACCATGCGCTACATTTATTTTTAATAGAACATATATTTTCGATTAGAATATTTTTAGAAAATGAAAAATATATATTTCCATCATTCTTATATAGATATAAAATCTTTTTATTATTAAATACAATAATTCATTTTAAAATAACAACGGTATACTAATCACGGAGTATCAATCTCAGTTAACTGTCTAACCTTCTTAACCGTAAGAAGCAGCTGAGTCGTTCTGAGAATGACAAATGAGGGTTCCACTTCACTTTGAAATATAAGTATTCATAAAAACACTGCAGTAAACAGAATAAATGATTATACATTATTGTTGCTTATAATATTATATTACTTAAAGACCATACATAAATTATATTTTTTGAGGTCGTTATGGTTCACCAACATACTCGTAGCATCTGACAGTAAACCTGATTGTTGATTCTCACACGAGGGGACGGATTGTTTTCATTTTAGATTTCTAAAATAACTATTATCATATAATAAATCTATCTATAGCACAGCGAAGTCCAGGTTAATAGTCGTCTATTGATACTCTTAGAGCCACTTCAAAAACGGGTAATTTCACCGACTCTATTATTTGCAATATATGTTCTTTACAAGCTATTTCTAAGCCTGCTTTATAATGTATACACTTATGTAGCGAGCGATCCGATGGAAAAATTGTACCATTTTATATTTTCTAAGAAGCTCGACCATTCGCGACATTCAATTACGGTATGCGATCACGCCACCTGCACTGTGCCCATGCCGCCCTACCGCCCTACCTCTCTACCACCCATTACAATCACAAAACTATTCAATTTATTATTTTTATTTTTTTATATATATTTTCATGCAAATGTATTATATGTACATGTTTTGAATATTGGATTATTTTTTTAATGTCTATGCGACGAAATTGTACTGAATGAATCTTTAAAATAAATAATGTTTATTCTTTATTTTTAGAGCTTTGATAATTCTTGTTCTGTGCAGGCAAAGCCTAGTGATAAGTGTATAGTAAGAAGTATCCAGCATATGGTAAGAAAGTACAGAAAACCTAGTTTGACGATACTCCGTTCCCCCTGTAACAGTATGTACCTTGAGTATAAGTTTAAAATAAATAAATAAATAAAATAAAATATGCATGGCAATACACATAAATAACATAGTTAATTATGAATAATACAAACTATATATTTTGAATAAAATATTAATCGAGACGAGTTCGTGTATTGTCGTCCCGAGTGTCGCGACCGTCGTTCTGTCTATATAGGTGGTGGTGATGCTGGAAGGCAGCGGTCGAGTCGAACTCTTAAGTACTACGGTACTAATAAATATGATGCACATAAAGACTCGTACCAAGTATATTATAAATATAATATAATAATTCGAAGCCTATGATGGCACGATCTTTTAGGATCGAATTTCTTATAAAGGCAATATATGTGTAGGGGCGACACATATTGTGGATCCAAGTGATCTTTGACCAATATTATGATATTGAATGTTGCTTGACGTCGCGGAAGCTGACGTGATGGGCTTATGCGAACTGTTATAGCGACATTAACTATGTCGTGGCTGATGCCGTCTCGCAGTACGCTCGCGATACGTAAGCTATGCTTGTATGGCGTTGGTCATTGACATATTATATACCACTTCTACGACTTGGTATACGACTAGTAGGTGTGTGGTGCTATTTTATGTCCCAGCTCCGGTGTATGTAGTAGTGTCCGCCTGTCTCATACGGGTGTGTGGTGCTATTTTATGTCCTGGAACTCTGGTGTATGTAGTAGTGTCCGCCTACGGTTCGAGACACGACTGTGGGGTGTGTGCCGTGCGTTTATTTAACATATCGGCCGCCTAGCGGTAGTGCGTTCGTTCCAACGACTTATATTGATCTCACAAATCAATCAACATCACAAATCACTATTCTGATACAATCTTAATATAAACAAGCGTAACAAGTACCTTCAGAAAGATTATACACAAACGTCCCGGAGAGTTCAATAAGACTGTTGCAGGCTCAGTCTGGTAGGAATTCACGGTGTAGGGCGGGGAGGGGCCCGTACTCTTTCTTCCTTTTATTATAACTAGTTCGCAGTTATAGTGGAGAGGAAGATAGGACGCGCTCTTGGCTTTTCTTCGGACGAGCTTCGAGTTATGACAATGTCATATTGTCGAGTTTCCAGTTATCTAAATAACTGACACAAGAACAACTTCTGATGGCAAATATCTTATTAAAGCGATACCTTCTAATGGCATAATATAAAATTCTTAATACTGTTACCTCTGAATCTCTAAAAGATTTTGGGTTCTTCACGATCACAACTATGAACGATTCTAACCACTGGACACATCACGAGCCAAGGCATTATTTATTGAATAACATATCCAAAGGTGTTTGGGATATCAGTTACACCCCGTGTAGTAGGAATCGAAGTTACGAACGTTTCAAGTTTCAGTCTGAAACTACACTGCTGCACCACGACGACTACATCATGATGACCTTACGACTATTAATATATGTCATTCAAAATGATAAAATTTAAATGTTGCTATTGCAATAAAATAAAAGAATTCGTTAAAATAATTGCTCTTATATCTAAAACAAGAAGGAATATTTCTTTGCATCGCGACATTAAGCGATTTTCAAGTCACGCTACGCTCCCAATTTCCTGGAGTTAAATGTTCTTCTTTTCTGTTTTCTAATGTTATACCTATATCTGAATACGACATGCAATAAGCATCACATTAACTACTTTCCTTGATATATTTTTATACCCATATATCTTGTAATTATATTAGTAAAATCTTACATTTTAATATCAAGCCAAAAATTACCCAAATTATTTTAGTTGAAAAAAAAATATAAATTGTTATCTTCTACCTGGTTGGCAAGCTTTACTTTACATTGGTTGTCCCGTCACGGACGCGGTACAATGTCACGATGTCGGACACAGTGTCGGGGGCTAAATAATGAAATTTCGAAAGGCAACACTGACATATACGACTATGAGTGCTGACGCTAGTTCAATTCAAACGGCCCGCATCGTCTCTTGTAGCACATCGGACCTGTATTGACCTAGAACGTGTATCGAGAGAAAATATTTTATTGTTAAATAAAAATGTATCACAGATGAGCATTTAAAAATATTTTTCTATATATAATACATAAATATCTTTCGTTATTGAGTTAAGGATAGATCCTTAATTCAGTCGTTTGGCCAAATATATGCAGCGTAAGCTATTTATTTTATCTTAAAACAGAAAATAAAAAACCCGGTTTTATCCGATTACATAATAATTCAATGACAAAATTTCAGATTAAATAAAAAAAATAAATAATCAGCTTCACGCTGTATCCCGCACATAGCGAAGAAATGGAAATATAAATTTAAATAAATATTACATCTCCTCGAGTGGGGATCGAACCCACAACCAGTCGGATTTACAGTCACACTTAGTGCCCCTGTGCCACGACTGGCCTCAAATTTCAGATTAAAAGTAAAAAAAATCTAGAAATCCACTACACCACATAAAAAAGGGCAGTCAGGTTTAACGACTCTACCAGGGCGTTTTCAGTCTCGTGACACTCGGTAGTAACCGGCCGTGTGAGCAATTAGCACATTAGGTCCACTATAACTTGGACGTTATATTCACTTTGAATGGTCCATTTAATGGGTCGCTATATAGAGGTGTGTCTCCCACGACCATCGATAGTCACGTGATATCCGGTAATATTACCTGTAATTGTTTTAAAGAGGGGCTTTACGGTTCCGGTTGTAAAGTAGCTTTTTTGCTTTGCGATTTAAAGTATATTGTATTTTATTGTTTTTTTTTTGTAGTGATTGAGAGATATGTCGACGAAACTGAAGGGAGTATGTAATTTTAATATTATATGTAATTGTATATAGCAGTAGGCATAGGCCTAGTGTTAATCCACTCCGCTCCTCACTCACCACTCAATTTTCGGAACGTTGTATATTGAGATGTCGAGGAACTATTTTTGTTTTTTTTTTTTTTATTTTAAAAATCAAATCAAATCAGCTTCACGCTGTATCCCGCACACAGCAGGGTAGGCAGAGGGAACCTAGTGTTAAAACACTCCGTCCCCCACTTTCTGCCGAATTCTGGAGGCATTGCGTGTTGAGTGGCAGAACTCAACGCCGCGCTTAACCTCGACACCAGAGCGAAGAAATGGAAATATAAATTTAAGTAAATATTTCATCTCCTCGAGTGGGGATCGAACCCACAACCAGTCGGTTTTACAGTCACACTTCGTGCCGCTGCGCCACGACTGGCCTCATTTTTTATTTTAAAATAAATAAATCAATTTTATTTACTTTGTCCCGCTGTGTTAATTAATAGAACGTATTATTCTAAGCGCAGTTGTAAAATTTTCGATTTATAATTATAGCCGTAGGTCATATTCTGTAAGAAATTTCCTGGACATTTTTCGGTGTTATGAAACGTACCTAATATTGTATTAGGTTGCAGTATATATTCGGCTTTAAGTAGCTTTTGCTTCATTGCAAATTTTATATGATATATTAGAAATATTTTAGAACTAGCTTTTACTGGCTTCGCCCACGTGTTCAGATGGAATTAACTAAAAATTGTTTATACATTCTCAGTGCCCGAAGTATCTCTGATCCAAGATACAGTAGTTTTTATAAAAATTACCAACTCTCCAAATTATATAAATTTTTTCTATTTAAACCTGTGTTTGTTGAGATAAGCACGTTCAACCAATGCAAAGACATACTCTTCCGCTTCATAAAATTAGTACAGATATAAATTATGAATATTATAATATTATACGAAAAAGTAAAAAGTAAATGCCATATTTTTTACATTTCAAGCATTATTTTACGACGTATAAAGCATTCATATCTCGTAGCGTCGTAGACTCGTAGTACTTTGGTAGCGATGCTACGTGGTATTAAAATTGAATATTATGCCTATTAAGGGAGTTTCTTTCTGGGTTGAAATTATTCTTTCATACATATTATGGTGTTTGATGTATCTCAATACATTTTATTCTTTAACAACACTCTATAACCCGCGTCTTAGAGTAGGCAGAAACAATCTAATGTTAAGATACTCCATTCTTCTCGCACCTCCTAATGTTCTATACATTTTGTGTTGAATAGCTGAACTCAATGGACGTGCTAGAATCTTGATATTTTGATGTCTCAGTCAAAATATTTCATACAAATATATACAAGTTTTTTAAATCAAGCAACATTTGTAAGCATTTTACTATCATGTTTTACTCACGCCGTCGGTTGGCCTTCGCCTTGGACATCATAAATATGATTAATTACACGCGACACGAACATATCAGAAGGTCTGGAAACATGAATCCTAGTGTAAATAAAAATCTATGTATTTTATTCAATTATATGTTTGCTTTTCAATTTCATTTTTGATATGAAAATGTCACTGATGTTGGGTATTACAGTGTAAAAGGAGGTTATTAGCGTTATTTCCTTTCATTATAATTATTATATATAGTGGACATGAGGTGACATTTAACATGAGCCCAGTCGTGGCGCAGGGGCAAAAGTGTGTGACTGTAAATGCGACTTGTTGTGAGTTCGATCCCCACTCGAGGAAATGAAATATTTATTTAAATTTACCACCAGCACATTTAGTTGTACACTCAGATGATGAGCTGATGGGTCACTATGGGCTCAAGGAGATATGAGAGCCTTATAAAATATTGGTAACGCTTTATTATCTCTTTAAAATGAATGCATATTAAAATGCAAAAATTAAGTAATAAAATTTACTAATTTGCAAGATTTTCGAAGTTACGAAAAGAAAAAAAAGATGCCAAAGCACATGTTGGATAATTCACAGAATCTGTGTATAACTATGACAACTTATATAAAGGACAAGCCGTATACGTAAAATTATTTATTTATAGCTTTCAGCATTTTCAGCTTTTTCAGCGCAGGCAGACAACTTACTGTTCTCACACATCGTACCTCGTTCTCTAATTGCACCCAAAATGAAACACTGTGTATTAGATGGTGAAACTCAACGCCGGACTTTGTCTTCCAGAACGTAAAAATGAAAATAATTTATTTCTCTAATAAGGATGTTTTTTACAGTTTGAAGTTTGAATGGTCATGGATCGAACCCAAGGCCATTCAAACTGTACAAAATTAAAATAAAATATTTTACAAACAATTGAGAATTGAATTCACAATCCTCATCTATAGGAGACATATACAAAAATGTATTTCTTTGGCACCATATAAATACTAAAAATAATTATGGATAAACCATACAAACGCAGTATTTACAAATTATAACATAGAGCATTATACTTCAATTAAAGTCGATAGAATCAATGATTGGAACACTCGAGCGGATGGAAAGCCGATTACTTGTTAATGGGATTATATATTAACATTGTATTTTCCATACATTTTCATATTTTTTTATTGTGTCTCGATTTAATAGTCCCTGGATATTTTGTGTTGTACCAATAATTGTATTGAGCGCAATGCAATGTCAAGTTTTAAAATAACAGTAAGTATTGAAATTGTTCATTTTTTATGCAGTAAAAATAGGATATATTCATGTTATCATTTTACGTGGCTAGTCGTGGCGCAGCGGCAACAAGTGTGACTGTAAAACCGACTGGTTGTGGGTTCGATCCCCACTCGAAGAAATGAAATATTTACTTAAATTTATATTTCCATTTCTTCGCTCTGGTGTCTGTTGAGTTCTGTCACTTAACACGCAATGTCTCCCTAGGTTCCCTCTGCCTACCCTGCTGTGTGCACCGTGAAGCTGATTTATTTATTTTTTTATTTTTATTATCGTCACTAGCAGCGGCACAGCATCACTTAGAGGAATTAATAATTTTCACTTGGTCTAGTTAAGAGATAAAGCGCGGCGTTGACTTCCGCTTCTCAACACCTAATCCAATTTAACTTTGTTGAGCGTAGGTGTCAAATTAGCGCATACACCATGCAAATTTAGGTTTTAAAAGTCATACTCAACGTTGACTGACAATCCTGAAATTAGTACGGAATCCTCGGTGGTGACCAGTTTTTATATTATACTATTTGGAATATATATATTCTGCTTTAACTATTAACGAAAAGCTCATATATAACATTTGACTTGAGGAATACATAAATATGTAGCACAAATATACGTAACATCTTTTTTTATCACACTTTATGTGAGAGAACCTAGAATTAAGAACCATTATCCGCTCAAATTTGAGACACTACATGTTAAGTGGTCAAACTCAACGCTGTATATTTTCTTATAAGAGAAAACAAACAAAATGATTAAAATTAAAGTTCAAAATCAAATCCTATCCCACCAAGCATCAATAGCACTATATACATCCACGTTTACTTTTTACGTATATAAATTACTAATTTCACACCCATTTTGATATTTTTTCTGGATTAAATTTGAACTTACAATCTCTATCACACAACAAATATGCAAAGTATACAATAAATAACACTTTGCGAGGAAATATACAATTGAAAGCGTTATCAATGTATCACATAAAGTGGAAAGGAAGTAATCAACGGAAGCGAGGACCTTTTCTTCACAACCGCTGTTGTACGTGACAAATTCTATAGCAGTATTTGAGCCTTACAGATATGAGCGAAATGTTTTAATATTATATTTATTATATAACCACCAAAAAATAATTACTAGAAAGTGTTTCAACATAATATACTAGGAGCAAAAGTCGAAAAAAAAATATTAAGCTATTATAAATGGTAATTAATTTATATTTCCATTTCTTCGCTCTGGTGTCGAGGTTAAGCGCGGCGTTGACTTCTCCCATTCAACACGCAATGCCTCCAGAATTCGGCAGAAAGTGGGGAACGGAGTGTCTTAACACAAGGTTCCGTCTGCCTACCCTGCTGTGTGTGGGATACAGCGTGAAGCTGATTTAATTTAAATGGTAATCGAACCCACAACCGTCGCATTTACGGTCAGACGCCATTCTGCGCTACAACAGCATCAATCATCATCAGCAGCAACATCAATTTTATACGACAAGTATTATTTTATTCTCAGATTCATAATATTACTTCAATCATACTTTTATTATGATTTCAGTATTATGTACTTGAAACAATACAAGCAGTAAATGTTACAATATTTCTTTATTACATAAAAACTAGGTGAAAACCGGGTCACGGTTGCCCGCAACCATACGCTCTCATATGTAACAAACAGTACAAGCTTGCGGTAATTAATGTTTAATTATTTTTTAATAATATTACTGACTGTATCTTTATTGAACTTTTTTTATTGAAAGTATTAATATTATTATTTATTCGCTCTGGTTATAAGAAAAAGCGCTGCGTAAAAGCGCTGCGTGCTTTCGTCGCTCTAAACGGGTTGCTATAATATGAGGTGATAAAAAAGTAAAAGAATGTTTTTTTTTATACAAATGATAAAAGAAGAAGAGTTTCGTTATATTTCGAAGTGGAAATTTTACACAATAAGAGTAACAAGTGGTATGGGTTCAATTGTTACTTTATATTTTTTATAAAAATTAATAGTTTAGGAAAAGACAACCTAATGTTCAGACACTCCGTCCACCACTTACTTCATTTTTATTATTTTACAAATAATTTATATTTCTTTAAAAAAATCTAAACGTTTTTATATTTATTTATATTTTCCACTCGAAATCGAAACGCCGAACTTTGTCTTGCTAAAGCGGCGAAATGAATGTAATTAAAATATAACCATTCCCCACCTAACCTACAAACATCGCTTTTACAATCCGATGCTATCTTGGTTTTTCTACATATATCTCTATCTAGGCCTTTGAAGCTGTCGTGGCCCAGGGGCTGTTATTTCATTTCTGAATATTTCATTCCTAGAGTGGGTTCGATCCCCACTCGAGGAATGAAATATTTATTTAATGATATTTCTATTTCTTCGTTCTGGTGTCGAGGCAAAGAGCGGCATTGAGTTTCGGCACTCAACACGCAATGCTTCCAAAATTTAGCGGAAAGTGGAGAACGGAGTGTTTTAACACTAGGTTCCCTCTGCCTACGCTTCTGTGTGCGGGATACAGCGTGAAGTTGATTTTTTTTATATCTATCTATATACATATCTTGCAAACTACTAATGAACCAAGTAATCAAGATCCCTAAACAGAGTACAAAAAAACGATACTATACAAAAGGAAAGCAATCAAAGGCAAGTGGTATTTTTTTTTTGCGATCGTAGTACGTGACAAATTTGAGGGCGGCGCGTGTCTTCCGGAAACACCGGCTAATACAGTTTTACAGTTAGATATAATATCTAAGTAAAATATGCGTACGACACGTGAAAAAGTGTTTTTATAGATTGTAATCATATGAGAGCAAGATTTATTGGTTTTTAGGATTTTATACTTCAGAAGAAAAAAAAATTGAGGCCAGTCGTGGTGCAGCGGCACGAGGTGTGACTGCAAAACCGACTGGTTGTGGGTTCGATCCCCACTCGAGGAGATGAAATATTTACTTAAATTTATATTTCCATTTCTTCGCTCTGGTGTCGAGGTTAAGCGCGGCGTTGAGTTCTGCCACTCAACACGCAATACCTCCAGAATTCGGCAGAAAGTGGGGAACGAAGTGTCTTAACACAAGGTTCCCTCTGCCTACCCTGCTGTGTGCGGGATACAGCGTGAACCTGATTTTTTTTTTTAAAAAATAATACCTATAGAATCGCTTTGTTGTCCGTTCGTCTGTCTGTCCATCTGGCAAGGTCCCTGTGCTCAAGGTGGAGGTGAAGATGAAATTAACATAAAATATCCAGGTCGAAGGCCCTTTGAAGCACAGAAAAAAATAAACTGCTAAGTCAACACTATCAAAAGGGTACGAGCGTATTATACTTTAGTTTTGCCGTATATTATATGAAATTCGCCACGTCATCAAATCCTATAGGCAATTGTAGGTATACAGGAAATACTTTGATTACCTATAATTATGAAATCTGGCAAGAATTAAAGAACCTACAGTACAGATAAAGGGAAAATTGGAAATTTATAGGAATCATAACGAAAAAATATTACAAGCTTATAACATATAGGAGTTTGCAGTTCATTTCTTACGAAAACAGTGATAACGGCAGAAAACTAAAAAAACTAAGAGAAGAATTTGAGAGAGAAGATTTTATTAACATTTATATCGATGGAAATTACAACTTTAAATTATTTATAATGCTGATATATTTTTTTCTCTAATATACAAAAAAATCCGACCAAGTGTGAGTTAAGCTCGCGCACGAAAGGTTCCATATCATTATATATAAAAACGACAAAATAATCACGTTTATTGTATGGAAGCTTAAATATTTATTTAGTTCTCTTACAACTATTTGTTATAGCAACAACACCAACATAACACATCATCTGTGAAAGTTTCAACTGACTAACTATCATGCTCCATGAGATACAGCTGGTGTCAGACGGACATACAGTTAGTAATATATTTTACCCTTTGGGTACGGAACCCCAAAAAACAATACGTTATATAAAAAGAAAAAAGAAATTTCGTACCAAGGAAAAAATACCTGAAGTTTTCCAATTTTAAACGTTGGTTTGAAAAGTCCGTTAATAAATAATTATTATTGATTGTGTAGGGAACTATTATATATATTTATAGTTTAATGTGTGTCATTTATCAATTTCAATATTGTAATATATTTATTTATCATTTATATATATACGTTTAATAGAATTTATATATTTTGTAGTAAGTATTCGTATTTAGTTTATTTATATGAAAGCGCTCGCTGCCGTCGACTGATCCGATAAGGTGTCGTAAGATTTACACCTACCCTCTTTTCGACGGCATATTTACTAATCACAGTCGATGCTTGTTACTCGATGCGTTCCATTGTGCACGCTCGGAACGCCATAATTAAAGAACCATACCATACCATACGTTCCATTGTTTTCTTTATTATTTTCTTCCAAATCAGTATTTATCGTGTTCTGTTTTATATATATATGTGTGTGGTTGACTTTTGTATAAACTGTGTCGTAATTTACTATTTGTGTTCAAACTATATGTACTTTGAAGTGGTGTCAAATATACCGTGCGTAGACTTTTTATTCATCTCCATCAACACTACATTGGTGACCCCGACGTGATATAGTCCTTGGCGTGTAAATCCATCAACACTATAGACTGCATTGTTACTTTGTTTAACTCTTATTATACGTTAAATTACTTTAAAGTTTAAAATAAAAATTTCATATATACAAAAGTAATTAACTAAACACGAATGTTTTTTGGCCATGCAAACGCTATTATAATTATTTGTACATGTCACATACTATTATTTGTTAATTTTTACTTTTTCTAGTGGGTACAGCGCGGCATTAGGTTCCTTAACTAGGGTCAACATACATTCTTTTAAAAGTTGGAGTTAAGAATTTCAACGTAATACGTAATTTCATAAGGAAGAATTTAAGCGGCGACAAGAGTTTGGATCCAAAAACCGCGAATTCGTTAGTTTTTATTAGTTCTATACATTTCCTAAATATTATTTTAATGAAACTTATTTACTTATAATTTATTATTCATAACATATTCTATCAACGCTTAATACAAAATTAAAACCTTAGCCTTTCCACTCAAAAACTAATCAACTATGTTGAAACGAAATTAAATATATGTATGAAATATTCCATCCTATTAAAACTATCGTTGGCCCCTTACGGACTGGACCCATATAATTTGTAACACACGGCGGTCAACTTGCCAAGAGATTAAGGTTTGAAGTTACGTATTAATCCCAAATACCCATTTATTAAGGCTGGGCCGAATTTAGTTGTTAAATGAGATTTATTGAAGTGTAACCAAGTAGTATTTTTTTGTATTAACGTTAATTGTTATTTAAATATGATTAGGTTTTAATATCGGTAATGCTATAGGTGAGTTTAGTATTGGTTTTAGGGCTCCGTGCCTCAAAAGGTAAAAACGGAAACCTTAAACGATAATTTTGTTATCTGTCTATCCGATCTGTCAAGACCATTTATCTCCAGGTCGCATGGAGCTATTAAGCTGAAATTAATATTAAATATTCAGGTCTATGATCTTTTGAAGAACAGAAAAAATCAAGCTTTTAAATCAATTGAATCAAAAGATGCGATCATTAAATTACGTGTAGATTTACATCTACAGTTACGAAGTCTGGCTTAGAGTGACAATTTATTAATTCAAATATAGGAAAAAATCAGAAAAGACAAAATTTGTAGACATTTCACAGAAAACATTCAATACAAACTTAGTGTAGTCCATTTCCTACAAAATGATGAACTCATTTTGCCTGCAAACTTAAGTTTGTAAACTTTTATAAGTTATACTTTTATAAGCTATCGTAAATTTCATAAAATTTCGTAAAATTGGAAGAATGGGTGGGGAGTCCGACTCGCACTTAACCGGTTTTTATGCAAGAACGATTATGTAGAGGGAAAGTTCAGTGCATAATTCAAAATATCAGTACAATTTTTTTTTATTTCACGCTGTTTCCCGCATGTGGCAGGGTACACGAAAGGATTATTAGATTGTAAAAAAAATTATAGACTTTACGTTATAAGTGATTGAATCTGACAACAAATTACCTACAAATACAAATAGTAACTGAGCAGGAATTGAACCGAAAACCATTACATGTAAGTACGCCCTTTCACTAATATGATTTATTTTATTTTTAAATGAGCAACATTTTCTATCGTACCGCCTGCATTAAGAAGTAATGTAATGTATTATAATAGTGTAGCTACTCCATTTTCCTTTCATATTAAGCTTAATCTGATAATGGATCTCAATGCCACTTTTATTTTACAAAATTAAAGAAAATTTGATAAAGTTTTAATATTTATATATTTCCCACACTTTATGTGGTAGGCAGAGAGTTCCTGACTTTCCACTCAATTCAGTCAGATGGTGTCCCACAGCGCCACAATCATCTCAGTATTATAATCTAGATTTTTCACGCTGTATTACGCATATTGCAGGGTAGGTAGAAGGAACTTAGGAATAAGAATAAGATACTTCGTTCTTCACTTTCCGCCGAATTCTTGAGGCATTGCGTATTGAGTGGCGGAACTCAACGCCACACTCTGCATCGTTTCCAGAAAAAGGTAATGAAAATATCAAATATTTCATTATTCCAAGCGGGAATCGAACCCACAACTCTTACACACACGTGTACAGTCGCACGCTTGAACCTTTGCGCCACGACAGCTTCAAACTAGATATTATATAAAAAGACTGATATAAGTAAAATAAATTTTTTCACTCACTTTGCTAGTCTACGGCGAAGCAATAACAAAAGCTGCCCCGAATTATAGTAAAAATTGAAAGTGACGGGGTGAATGCCGATGTTAGTAATACTAGGGACTGACATCTTACGTAAGTTATGTAAGTGACGCTTTTATGAGCCAACTTTGTCAATGTTCAGACGAAATTGAATGCGTGGTGTGAAACTTACATTACTTATCGATTGACAATGAACAGTCAGTCGGTTTTAAAAGTAGATTTTTGATTTTTTTTATAATTGAATGTAACATAACTTTAGATATTATATATAATATTTTTTTTGGTTTCCATTTTATTTTGTATTTAACGCTATTTTGTTGTGAATTCTATATGTGTATTTAAAAATTAAGGCTAAGTACCTAAACGAATATTTTATTTTTTTAAGCTGAATTAAATTTATTATTCTTACTTATTTATGCAATTTATTTACTTTCAGTATTTTTACCATAGCTAATGAAAAACAAGTCAAACACTTTAATCAGAATCAAACTCACAACCGTCGCGCTTGCAGTCTGTCGTTGCCCTACTGTACCAGAACGGACTAAGCGAAAACATACCATTATTAGAAAACACTCAATCACAATTTTCTATATTATTATATTATATATTCTCTATTAAAATAAATCCAATTGTTCCACCATATAAAGCAAAGTATTTAAGTGGTTCCGTAGCCCTCAGCAATTTAGTTTCACAGATCTTTGTTCGCAATAAAACGAAATACCCACGAAGGCGTGAATTCAAATATATTTTCTTAGAAAAAAAGGCGTATAAATACGTTTATTGGAAGAGTTTTTTTTCACATGCAAATTATTATTATTGCGCCAGCTTTGGTTTTAAAGGATTTTATTGCGAAAATCCTCTTTTAGTCTACTTTGTTTCTTGTATAATGTATTAGTTATGTATTGCAAAAATGTTGCGTAATTGGGGACTGATTAATTGCAATGGTTGTGAGTTCAATGTTTATTTGAGGATATATTTTTATATTTATATTTAAAAAAGACACTCGTTCTAAGTGTATGAATATATAATATTCTTTTTAGAATGTATGCAATTTTTCCATATTTTCAGCAAGATAGGCAGAGGGAAACTATTGTCAAGACACTCCATTCCCTCTTTCTGCCCAATTTTTGAGATATTACGTATTGAGGGGCGAATAATAACACCACTCTTTGTCTTTTTACTAGGGGGAAATAAAAATGATTCATTCCCTCGAATTGGAATTGAACCCAAAATAAGCACAAATCAGCAGAATACAGCGTAAAGAAATATATACGATATCAGTCGTCGCCTCATAATCATTTGATATTTGTCGAGATTCACGCGTCGTAGTGGATTTATTTGATGGCCGGATGGGACTGTCTGGTCGAAGTGAGATTGTCTTTTTGTGTAATATATCAGTTTTAGTGACATATATGGAATTTCGTGTTAAAGTTTAAGAGTTATGAATAAGAATTATATTCTTTTTGGACATACAGGCATTGTAAACAAAAAATAAATAAAAGAAAAAAGCTTAAAAAGAAAAACGTCACGTTGTTTGTTTATATTTCCTATTAACAGAGCGAAGAAATAATTAACGTAGAAATCGAACCTACAACACGTTTACAGTCACACACTGTATCACAACGGCCTCCACCATCACATATCCCTACACCGCATTGATAAATATAATTTTATATAACTTTAAACCTAATATTATTTCTATACTAAAATCAACTGAACTGAGAATAACTAGAATATACAGGTACGTACTCGCATCTGAGAGTAGGTACTACCTATATTTTAATTATCCCAGCATTGTCGGTGCAAGAGCTCGCTTTGTTATACGTATTTCAAAGACAATACAAGATAGTCATTACTCACTACGGTTTGACGCCTTTATTTCACTCAAAACAAACTTGTTTAAGATTTAGAAGGCGATTTGTCAAAATTTCTGCGGCAATTAAATTATTTGATGATTTCCTTTTAACGGTTTGAGGGAACGTCAGGATTTTGTTACATTTTTTTTTTGGATTTTTATTGATTTTAAATGAGATTGTTTAACCGGATCGATTGGTTAGATAGATAACACTAAACGTCTATTTTTTATCAGTGGTAATCTACTGTTGCGGAACTACCTCGTATTGCGGAATACTGTAAAATGTTTAAAGCGTCGAGCTTCCAAATATTTATAATCCAGTAAGAGTTTCATACAAAATTTTAAGACTACTATAAAAACATAGGTCATTTTTTTATCTTTACCTTTACTATTAAAACAGATCACCATTTACTAAAGACTAACCGGAAATGAATAATAGGATCGACCACGCCCACCAATCCTGCTCATCTACCATTGTGCCACACCATGACCAACTTATTATGAAAATTGGTCCAAGCATAAATCATTATTAGAAACGTCAAAAACAGCGAACTTGAGATACTGAGATAATTCTCTAAAGCCATTTCGAAGATTAAAGCTCTGGAAGCAATTAAAGTTTTAGATTTTAGTTAGGATTTAGTTTTCAAGGAATTTCTGTGTAAGTACAAAGTTTGATTATTAGTAATATAATAAAATAACGAAATATTTTTTAGCCTCACTCTGTATCCATCTGTATCTGTACCAAAGCAGGGCAGGCGGAGAGAATCTGGGAATCTTATACTAAGGCACACAGACTTCAATGCTGTTCCCCATTAAGACACTTCTATTCACCACTTTCCGTCGAATTCTTGAAGCGTTGCGTATCTAATGCCGGAACTCAACGCCGCGCTTTGCCTTACCAGAGCTTCGAGTGGAAATCTCATAATCGTCACGTCTATAGCTTGTTGCGCTGTGTCATGACGGCCTCAGTTTAATATTTATATTTGCTTTCGGTTAAAGTTTTACCACCACTTACCTCAGTGGTCCTATTAACTCGATGTTTGTGGGTTCAATCTCTACTCGTAAGAATTTTTATATTTAAATTATTTTCTTTTCTTTATTTCGGTAGACAAAGCGTACATTTAGTTCTCTCACTTATCACGTGATGTCTCAAAAATGGTGGGGGAAATGGAGAACATAATGGGTTAACACTTGGTACGTTCTGTCTGGTTTTTTTGCGAGAAAATACGTAAATCAGTTTTTTTATTTGCTTTTTGCAAACAGAATATACATGTTTTGTAAGCATTGACATAAATGCTAATAAAATATTTTGATTTTCTATTAAAAAGTCACTTTTTATAGGTTAGTGTTTTTTATTAACTCTCTCCCACACAGATATTGATTTGTATCTTTAGTGACTAGTCTCTTTCATTATTAATAATGAAATACTCCATGCTAGAAACATGAACCATTTCAATCTGTCACAAAATGGCAGGTTATATTCTAATATGTAAAATATACATAGTAAAACAAATATGGCACTAGTCAACATGAATAATTCACACGAACGGACACCGTAAAGTGAAGGTATTTAGCTATAAACGTTTACATTGCTAAATATATAACAAGAACTAAGTCTTCAAGGCGCAGTGACACATCATCCGACTGTGAACACGACAATTGTGGGTTGGAGTCCTACTCGAGAGAACAAACTAATTTCGTTTCTTCATTGGCCTTCAGATCCACCACTCAATACGCCATATCTCTTAAAAATTGTATGAAAAGTGGAAACAGAGTGCTTTAAGTCTTGGTTCCCTCTGCCTACTCAGCTGTATAAGGGATATATCGTGAAGTTAAAAAAAAATCTGATTTTGAAATCTGTAAGCTTTACGCTGTATCCCGGGGTACGCAGAGAGATCCCAGTGCCAAGACACTCCATTCATTCACTTTACTCGTCATTGCGTGTTGAGTTGAAAACTTCTTAACATCTCGTATTTGGATGGATGTGACGGTAGTGTCTTAAATATGTCATTTTTGCATTTATATTTTAAATACAGTTTACAATAATAAGATGTAATGACAGAATTCAATGCTGCATTTAATCACTAACATTTGATAGTAAAATAAGAAATTCTACAATTTTAAAAAACATCTCAACTGACAATAAAATAGTATTTTTTGAAAACGCATAGAAATTGAAACGTTGAGAGATAGATTTTTATACCTTTTAAAAAAAATGTTCTTTCCTAAGTGTGGAATTTTACATACATTTTAAAATATAAAAAATAATGACAATAAAATTTTATTACCACCCAGAATTCAAACTGTGATTTAATGATAAACCGCAACCTTCTAAATCAAAAAAGGCACTCAATTAGAATATTTATATAAATAGTATACAGTATGACCGCTGTTTGACGTCGAGTAATTAATTATTTAGTTAATTATAGGCAATTTTAGCGTTAACTGGCTGTAATAAATTGGCTGGCTGTTTAATGTATGGATGGTAAAACACAAAATTTGTTTAACAAAAAATTTAAATTTAATTAAAATATCGAATTATGTTGTAATATTAGTGTTGTGATTCGTTATTTTACTATAGAATTATATAGTGATTGCTCATAAATTATTATTTAAATTATTATTTATTCTTTTATAATAAAACAAGCATTGGTTTGACTGTCACATGTTTGATTATTATAAACTTGACCATTTAAAATCGATTGTACTGGAAATAGTAAAATGTGTATTAAAATTATAAAAGTTATATTTGCATTTAGCTGTCGACATGACAAATATTATCCCTTTACTAAATCACTAAAATTGAATTATATTATTTTAAATATGAGGCCATTTGTTGCGCAGGGCACAAGCCTGTGACTATAAACGCGACAGCTTGTGGATTCGTTTCCCACTCGAAGAAATTAAATAGTTAATATTTTCATTTCTTCGCTTTGCTGTCGAGGCAACACACAGCGTTGAGTTCCACCACACAACACTCAATGCGTTCAGAATTTGGCGGAAAATGGGTAGCGGAGTGTCTTAACACTGGACTTTCTCTGCCTACCCTGCTACATGCGTGATACAGTGTCAAACTAAAAAAAACGAAATAAAACAAACACTATACATTCATATACATATACATAAATATTCACTAAAATTGTACCAAAACCTAGACAGCTATTGTACACCGTCCATCTGACTCCTTTAGGCTGTGTCGCTTAATCCGAATGAAACATTGCCGACTCGTTGTTATAACAAATACTATGAGATTTAGAGTTTTACAAGCTTTTGTTGGGATTAAATTTTATAAAACGTTATCCAGCTTATCTGGATATGTAAATAAATGGATATATGTGGAATTTTTTATAGTACTTTCATGAATGCTTTATCCTAAGTGAATGATTTCTCCGCTCATTGCTTCAAGCTCATTTCTGTAATTTCTGAACTTACTATACAGTAAAATATATATTTTTAAACAAAAGGTTTTAGGAAATAAATAAATAAATAAATCAGCTTCAGGCTGTATCCCGCACATAGCAGAACAGGCCGAGGGAATCTAGTGTTAAGACACTCTGTTCCCCACTTTCCACCCAATTCTGGAGACAATGCGTGTTGAGTGGCGGAACTCAACGCAACGCTTTGTTTTGAAATCAGAGCGAAGAAAGGGAAATATAAATTTAAGTAAATAAATGAAGGTTTTAAAGTTCAAGATTTGATTAATCCTATTGGGAAAAAAAACCTTGACAGTGAGACTATCTCTATCTAATATATCTCTATCTATAAAATTATCAATATTCGGTGGAAGGTAAAAAAACAGAAGTGACTTAATGGGAAATAGATTATCTTAACACTAGGTTCGCGGGTACCTGTCTACCCTGTTTCGTGTAGAAAATATTTTCTATGTAAGAAAATCTAAGTACCCCACAATCATACTAACTATATGAAATTCGCATTAAACACAAAACAGTAAAGACAAAAGTGTAAATAGCCGTGGATTTCTATTTCGCGTGGAGCTTAATACCTGAACGCGCTTTGTTGGGAGACAATGCGCCTCGTATTGCTCTGAATACAACTACTTCATGTTGGTAGAAGTGGGTCGAAAACTTTGTCTTTTGGTCGTGGTGTCGATTTGTGTGAATTTTGTTATGGTGTTGTATTATATTTTTTGATGTGTAAGAATATAGTGTAAATGTGTAAGAATTAAGTGTAAATACGCCTCGTGTTGCTCTGAATACATCTACTTCATGTTGGTAGAAGTGGGCCGAAAATTGTCATTTGGTCGTCGTGTCGATTTGTGTGAATTTTGTTGTGATTATTTTATAATTTTTGTGTGTGTAAGGATATAGAAGATTAGAAAACAACTTCACGTCTTTTCTATGTACAGACACTCCATTCTCCATTAATAATCTAATCTTATTTCCGTGAGAACAAAATTAATAAAAGCAGTAAAGAATTAAAGTGTAAATACGTCTCGTAATAGCTCTAAATACAACTACTTTATATTGGTAGAAGTGGGTCGAAAACTTTCTCGTTTGGTCGTGATGTCGATTTGTGTGATTGTTTAAAGTTATATTTTTTTATAGGAATTCTAAAAAAGAAATAATGTTATAAGAAAATAATGGGAAGACCTGCGCGACAAAGCAATGAGTGAAAGTTTCACATACAGGTTTCAAGCACTTAAAAAAATAAGTTACGTTATATATTGTGTAAAATTGTGTTCAACTGTTATTGAAAAAGCAGTTTACACTTTTTCTTGCACAGCAGAATAGGTGGAGAGAATTTAATGTTAAGATACTCCCTTCTCTACGCGACGCCTAATCTTCGAAATACCCTATATTGATTGGCGGAGTACAACGCCACGTTTTGTCTACGGGGACAGGGAAATGAAATTAATTTAAATAACCACAGAGCTGAAGACCAAACCCATACCCACTCTGATTTACTTTTCTAACAGTCTAAATCAAAGGGATTCAATAAAAAAAGAAATAAAAAAATATTAATTACTTAATAAGCATACAGAAGTAAATGTCGCCTGAAAACTGAATCACACTAAAAGTTGGCCCCCAGAAAACTCAACGCATCGAGGGAATTACGTTTCGAGTTAATTTTTCAACACCAATCAGTGTGTTTGCTTTACATATTTCGTACAATCCGATTTTATTTCGAAGTAGCGTCTGGTGCGATGTTGTCATAATTTTTTAAGTAATTAATTATTATGATTGATGCACAGTATTTCGTTGTACAGTAAAAAGTATTGCTGTAAACACGATGATTGTGGGATCAGTTTTTATTTTTTGTATAATATGTTACTATTTTGCATTTCTCCGGTGTAATATGATGACGCGGCGTTGGGTTCCGCCAATTGACACTCTTTTAAAATTTCATTCCGTTCTATTCGCCTATTGAAAGTTAAAACTAAAACGCTAATGCAGAGCAGAATTATGAATTATTTGCAACTTTGATCGTCAATCAATGTCTAGATGTTATGCGGAAAGTGGGGAACGGAGTGTGTTGACACTAGGTTCCCTTTTCCAACTCTATTAAGCGTAAAAAAATGTGAAGATATGAAGAATCAAGAAAAAAATAATATCTTTGTTTTGCTAATATGTAGATCTCTACATATTAGCAAAGCAAAGATATTATATATATTATCTGGATAAACCTAATCGAAACGACCCAAATCCTACACAGACAAGCAAATGTAATTAATTAAAAATATTCTCTAAGCTGTGAATTGAATTTACATTTTTTTTTATAATATTAGTGTACGAATTGGCAAGTGGAATTCTTAATTTTCCTCCTCCTCAAACATAATTACTTTATTTCATGTTAAAATGACGTTCGGTAAATTGTGTTAAGCAAACACTTTGATTACTAGCCGGAAAGTTAACATTATATATAATTTTACTGCCATCAAAATGTTATAATATATAAATTATTTCGTACAGTATTTTAATTTATATATTTATAGGTAGAATGAGATTAAATATTTCATCCATACCTATATTATAAATTCGAAAGTAACTCTGTCTGTCTGTCTGTCTGTCTGTCTGTCTCTACGCAATCAGGGCCAAACCGCTAATTCAATTGTGATAAAATACTCATATAGAGATACTTGAGGGTCTTCGGATGAACATAGGTTACTTTTTTTTCTCATATTTGTAATATTGTCGATATATACTAATATATTAAAATACTTTTTAATTTGACAGGCAATTTATTCTGCCATGTTAATAACAACCGACCGTTGCTAAGCAACGGTTTGCAAAATTTGTATGTTGTTTTAAGAAAACGTCACCCAAACTGAGCTTGCTTAACGCATACATGGCGTGCGCTGACTCAACCTTATGAGATACATAAAAACAATGTTTTACAAAAATATTGTTCTTTAATGTTTAAAAAAGTCCGCGATACATATACCATGTTTATCTCTGAAGGTTGAGCAAAAGTAACCATTTTAATTAATTTACTTTATATTTATCGGGTTTTTGTTGTATGTATTTTCTATAATTTGATATTGATCCTTATGAAAATGAATATAATAGTCACTTTTAGCATTTCATCTAGATTGAAATTATAGTTTACTGTATAACATTCTAATAAATAATTAAGGAGATGTCACTGATTCGAAATGACCTAGCCTACGAGCGGCATAGTATGACCGACGCGAACGGGCAGATGACTTTGACGGTTTTGTAAATTTTCATACATTTTCGAACTACTGTTAATTTTTATGTAATTATTTGCTGTTTATAATTAATTTATACTTTTCTTTGGTTCTTCGCTTATTCGAGTAATAAATTAGTTAGATTTTCATTAATTTCTTGGTGTGGTGTAAGTTGCGGCCCTGCGCGGCATCGGCATAATATTATTTAAGTTAAGTTAAGAAAAGAATTGTTGGTTGTTCTCGGTTGGATGGTTATCTATACCGTTGTTATACACTTAATAAATTGTAGTTTTAGTTTTTTGGGATCTTATTTGATATTACTCGCAAAGCTTATCATATTTAATGTAGAAAGGACTTTAGTTATTTCATATAGTATCTATGTACGCGCGTAAGGAAAACGTGTAATAAGATTTTTCCGGTAAATCAGTAAAATCGATCACTGAAAGTCCAATAAAAATCAGTTCGACATTAGCTCGGGGAAATAAAAAGACAGACAGAGACAAAATTTTTTTTTTATTGTATTTCAGTATTATGTAAATAACCACATGCACTTGCAAAAACATAGCACAACACATTTAATTTTAATTCTTTTAAATATTTATTTTATTTCGATAATATTAATAATGTATAATAATGTGGTTTTGTTTAGTTTTTCTTTATTAATATTTCACTTTGGTTACTTTTATTTATAATTTTTTTCATTTAAATTAGTTACATATTTTCAAAAACAATTCCATAAATATATCTAATAAGCATTCGTATAGTTTAAGCGGGCGAAGCCGCGTCCGGGTCCGCTAGTATAATATATTTATTTTCTCGATGTACCCCGCAAATAGCAGAGGAAGGCTAGTGTTAAGGCACGGCCCCATTTTTACCCGATAACGGCGAAGCAAAAAGGAAGGTTATGATTTTGATCCGTTTGTATGTATGTATGGGTTTGGATGTTCATCTGTCCCCTCATAACTTCTAACCTAGTTGTCATAAAGAGACGCATGAGGTGTCGTTAGAAGCCTCTTAATCGTCTGCTGGTTATAGGCTACATGAAATCACGTTAAATTAACTACAGCGCTCTCTAGAGGACTTAAAGTAAAGAACTAAAAAAAAGTATCTTTATGATGTCGTGTGGGGCATCAAATAAAAAAGCTTTTTTAAACACATTTCAAATATGTAAACATTATTAGCTGTTGCTCACGACTTTGCTTGCAAACACCTGATAATTGCAAAAAATATATAAAATCACTTCTAAAATAGTTAAATATAATATGAAACAATAAAATTTTAACTGATATATTAGTTGTGATCTGCATTATAAGTATACCTTACACGAATTCCTGTAACTCCAAAATAAGTTCAATAAAAAAAAAAGTTTTAAAATTAGAACCCGACTACTAAAACACGCTCTAAAAAATATGAAAATTTAATAGTCGGTAATTTTTTTATAGTTTGTACATAATAATTTCAGTGGGGACTATTTCCTTGTTTCGTACTTTTTAGAACGTGTTTTAGTAGTCTGGTTTTAGTTTTTACACTTTCTTTTTATCGAGATATTGCGTTAACTCAACGCTGCGTTTGGGTTTCCAACTTTTATAATATTTAATATATAGGAAACGAACATTCTGTACTTTTAATTTGTTTTTCAAGATACAATTTACTTGTTATACAACAATGTTGGCATGGTTTTGACGTCCGATTAAATGCATTTTTGTCGGGGTTGAAATTAAGTAATATTTAAAATATGAGCGTTATTCAAATGCTTTTTAAATTGAAAATGTTTCTTTTTTATATAAAATATTACTTCATAGTAATAAGATATTTTTCATAACTCAGTTGGATGAGATTAGGCAAAATAAAAACATACTATTATTGACCCATTCTGACCTCTGTGCCAGTTTGAGAACACTTAATATATACTTCGATCTCTATTTTTACCTCTTTCAAACATATTTAGACCATGGTCAACGGTATACGTATTAAATACAAACAAGGAAAGCGAATCATTGTCACAACTAGGAATCAAACTTACAACCTTTCTATATACAAACAAATATACCCTAATACAAAATACAGTTCACGCAAACTGTACATAATACGAGGCTTACAATAGCAATAACTCTATTACAGTTAATGCGTATCTGACATCGGTCATTGTGCGGCCGGATGTACCGCTTAGGTCGCTTCCTGAGAACATTAGGTTGCGTTAAGACGGATGTATGAAAAGGTATGGTTGAATTGTTAAATGTATCTAAATGACAGGTGTTGGTTCGAATTTTTATATAGAAAAGCAGTTTATTTATTTTAGGTCTTATGTGTTCACCATATTTTACATTAAGAGATTGGTAATGTCTTTTATTTTACTTTTTTTTTATTAGTATGTAAGTTCTTTGGGAACATAAGGGACGGAGGCCCAAGAGAGATTAAAAATCCTTCAGGACCGTGAAAAAAGCAACTCATTACGTTTAATAGTTCACATAAACAAAGTTGTATTAAACGAAAAAAAAATATTCTGACATTTTTTTCCAATTTCAAAGTACACGCTGCTAAAGTATTTTTGAATGTTAATCCTTAAACCTATTATAAATGTATTTAGCCCCGCTGCCACCTGCCACGTGTTTAGAATTACATCACTTCCGGTTCGAGTATAACGGTTTGTATTTTCGACAAAACCCTAACCACTGTTACGTTAGAAAACAAAGCGTCATGTTTATTTTATAAAAGAGATCCTTGCTTCATGGTACGGTTACGATTAAATAAATTGAGCCATTGAAAATGAATGTATTATTTCACGTTTTCACAATGTTTTTTAATGAATTGTATCAATTTCGTAAGAAGGTTTGGGTCGAATGGGAAAATTGGTAATGGCCTTTTTGGGATTTTTCGTCAAATCAGTAGTAGTAGTATTAGTAGTTTGATTGTTATTCATACAATATAAATGTTTATTTGTAGTGGGTACGTACTTCATTTTTTTCTTATAAAAGAAAGGAAAACGCTGAAGCCTATATATACAGATTTAGGGAAAAAAATAATTGTTTGAAACGTTTAAAAATTTATAAAAAAAAATCCTAAAAACCCTGCAACGCTAAAATTTTATACATTTCTCAACACACATAACACCAACAAACAAAGTAAATGCCCAATAGACTCCTTTGTATAACCATTATCATACAAAAGTTAAAAAGAAAAAAAGAAAAGAAAAAAAAATGTCTAAAAAAAATCCAATTTTCATTTTAATCGATACATAATGTATATCGATAGCGACAGTAACGACGCTGTATCAACGCCTCGTATCGTTAACGTGTAGAATTATCGTAAATAGTTACGTAGTTACTACGGCTCTATGACCTTTCAACTGCATCCGTGCCTTTTGTAAAAATCGGATGTATTAAACTACTTTTACACACAGTTGAATGCAATGAACGTGCTTTTAATTTTTTTTAACATCACCCTCTTTTTCGCTTTACGCTTCTTAATTTTTAATATCTCGTATTAGAAAGGTACGTAAGAGCGAGTGTTAACACGCCGCTCCTATCACGCCGCTCCGCCGTCGAAACATTGTGTGTTGATTGGCGGAACTTAACGCTGAGTTTAGTTTTGTTACCAAAGTAAAAAATTGTAAGTAATTCTTTCCCCTGAGCACGAATTGACCACACAACCATTGAATTTACAGTTACCCCACTATACCAATGCACCACGACGGTAAACGTAATAAAATACTTAATAACATTCTCGTAAAAGCAGAAATAGTTAAACAGAAAGACGAAAATTCAAAAAAAGTTGTGAAGTTTAAAAACTGGTTATGAACTATTATAGACTGTTTCCAACCATAAATGTACCAAAATAACGTAAACTAGTGTCTTTGTATCTAGAAAATGCGTAAAAGATTCCAACCTTATACAATTGTAATAAAGTGGAAAGTTGAAAATCATCAGACTCACGAAAACAGAACGAAATATGACAACGAGAATAAAAATGAGTCTGTTAGAAAAGACTTTGTTAACGAATATTTTTTTTTTATTTACACATATCTCTCAAATTATGAAAGATGAAATCACATAGCGCTCCACAGACCCACCATGGATGCTGAATACCTGAGACTTGCGACTCTAGTGTAAATTTAAGGAATCCCTGTAAATTTACATTCATGCTTCGCGTGATATGATTGAGTTGATCAAATTGAGGTTTGCCAGTGTTTAGTCACGCTGACTGCATTTTCCGTTGCCTTATTCAAATCGTAAACGAGCAGACTGAGAGAGAGAGAGAGAGAGAGAGTTTTTGTGCAGGAGAGCAAGTGTCTCATTGCTTGTCGGTTGGCGCAGCAGTCACAGGTTCATAGAGGCTATCCTCTACGGTCCTTACCTCACGAATTCAAGAGTTTCTACTAGAAATACATTTATAATAGTCCTAGACAGGCCTAAGGATATTTCGCTGTTATACCACTCGCTGCTACTTCTACCAAAAACCCTACAAATCCAGGCCGTGGAAATGAAAATATTTTGCAAAGCAACATACATACTACGTCATATAATTTAATAGAACCATAAAATATTTTTTTTAATAGTCAAAATATTGAAAACTTTTTTGCAATTTTTTTAATATCTGTATAATAAATAATGGCAAAAATGTATGAAAATGTAAATAATTTTAGTGAAGTGATGTTTAAGTTTCTTTAACCAACTTTAAAAAGAATTATCAATTAGATTGTACGTTTATTTTTTGTTAAGTGATTACCCCGACAATTATGAATAGATTTTGATAATTATTTTTTCTTATTGAATATAATAATCCGTATCAACACAAAACATTCTGAAAATAAAAATAAAACAGTACCCAAACTAACACCCAATGGTACACCTAAACTCAATCAAAAACCCGTTAAGTTAGTTAACAATAAAATGTATGAGTAATACAATAATACAGTTTTTGTGTCAACGGAAAAACATATCAGCGCTATGGTTATTTCATAAAAACCATTTATATATTTTATGCATTCCAATAAACGCTGCCGAGGCCCGAAATAAAAAGCTCCACTTTTTATAATTCGCTAATTTATTTTTTATGAAAGCTTCGAGTTCAATCAATTTGTATGAAGCAATTATATTATATTTTGTATACACGTATGAGAGTTTACTTCTAAAATTTAAGGTTATGTATATTTGTGCTATAATGTTTATTTTTTTTTTATTTTCACGTTTTTTCACACTTCTTGTGCTTGCGACGTCGTGTACGTTTTAAAATACTGTCTTTCCTACTTTTTTATTTCAAAATCTTAGAATCCTGAAATAATAAAATTAGAAAATTATAATATATATATTTTGAATATTACTAAATAACTCGAGGATAGTTGAAATTCTTTGCCAGTAGAATACCAAAAATATAATAAAAATGTATAGAGGTCGCTTCTGTATAATTTATGATTTAACAATTTATCTTTATTTATTGCGAAAGTTATATTTAAATCAGTTAAGCCTTTTATAAGATTAGCATGTACAGATTCAAACATAAACAGACACAGAGACAAAGAGAAGAAAAGAATAAAAATCATTGCATAAGGTTGCGTTACATAGATGAATGCCCCCGATAATGAATTTCTCATATACATACATATATCTGCTATTTACAGACTGGGATTGTTTTTGAATAATATTAGATTTTATTAATGACTATTTGCATCGTTAGGGGTGAATTCTAAAAAAACCACGAAACACGTGTTAAATAATATATTTTTAACAGTTTGAATTTAAATGTTTATAAAAATCGGTGGCGATTTAAAGACTTTTCCATATAAACTTTCAAACCCTTATTTGAACCCTTAGAGGGTGAATTCTAATAAACCCTGAAACACATATTCACTGAAATATTTTTAAGAGTCTGAATTTCAAATTTTATGAAAATCGGTGCCGATGTAATTTTTTTCCATACAAACTTTCAACCCCTATTTCAATCCTTTAGGGTTAAAATTTTTCAAAATCTCTTCTTAGTGGATGTCCAGATTATGAAAATAAACATCTGTCTAAATTTCACGTTTCTACCCTAATAAACCCTGAAACACATATTCACTGGTATTTCAGGTTACGCCTGTGCGTGCGTCTTACCTCAGTCAGTCAGGTACATGTCCTTTTATGCATATAAATAATATTAAAAATTCCAAAAATACATATACAGGGTGGAAGTGTCAGCACCACTTTAAATGAAACCACTGTTTTAACTACTCTATAAAACCCTAATACAATTTAAAAAAATGTTTTATTCCCAAAAATTAAAAAGTTATTTTTTTAAACACAATCAATAATAAAATTATAATTGTAATATAAAACACCATTTGTCAAGAACGACGCACGCACACATAAACCTATCAAAGGGAAACCGCCGCATACGCCTCATTTTGAAATCGAGTCGTAGGTATTAGCGGCAAAGTTCAAAGTTGTTTAACTTTTAGTAGTATTTTTGTAGTAGTATGTGTTTACGTTATTGGGATCTATGCGTAACTGCGTCACACGAATGATACCATATATGATGTTTCCGTAAAAGAAGCGCTGACACTTCCAACCTGTATACTTTAACTGGCCAAGGTATGTTACATTTGTATAAGAACATAGTTATTAAAATTAGTGTTTAAAAGGTTTAGGTTCTGTTTTATAGTATGTTGCCGGTTCTTTTTTAATTAAGTTGCATAAAGCAATATATTACATATTGAACACAAATTTCATTGCAAGTTTAATTTTAGCTTCACGTTGTATTCCACATATAGCAGGGTAGGCAGAGGGAACCTAGTAAGACACTCCGTTTCCCACTTTCTGTCAAATGATAGAAAATATAAAATACAGATATTACTTAAAAACTAAATTATAAAATTAGACAATTGTAATACATATATTTTGAAAATATCACTAAATAACTCGAGGATAATTGAAATTCTTTGCCGGTAGAACCGCCGGCTGTACCTAAAATATAATAAAATTTTATAGAGGTCGCGTCTGTTCATAGAATATTCATATAGCACTAAGCTTTACCTCACACACTTTACAGCTCTAGAATGTTGTATTTTTTTAAGCTTAAAAAATGGCGACAATTTTGTAATTTTTTATGGTTTTTTTTATAATTTTCTCACTAAAGACGTCTACAATTCAACAGTATGCTCTTTTTTCATACAATATACACAATTCGTACAATTCGTCGAATTTGGGTACTAATTTTTACAATGAAATGTTTAAATATATATATTCCATAAAAAACTCAGTTCTTCTTTATTATTCACTACCTTGCACATGATATTTTATATAAGTGTAAAATACAGGCATGAAACTGAAAAATACAAAAAAAAACAAAAAATTGGCATAAATTAATAATACAAGAAACGAACTTAAAACCTCCAGTTTTGAGCTAAATGAGTTAAAATAAAATTATATCACCACTACTATAAAAACTATAGATAAAAAAATCCGTCGATTGTCCATACATAAGGAAATATGAAATACGCAAAACGCTACACGCTCAAATTAACTTTATTTATATAAAGCAGTACGTAGAGTAGAGCAACTTTGTTACCAACAAACCTAGAAAGTTTCTATTGCGGGAAGTTTTTGACAGAATTATGTTAAATGTGAAATTGCATTTTATTCTAAGTCAACGTTTATTTAATAACGCAAAGTTTGTTCATAAGTGAATATTTATATGTACTTTTGTATGAAAGTGTTACAAGATTACTTTGATGCTGTGAATGGGATGTAATATTAAGAATAATAAACTAACGGAAAGAATTTAGTTAATTTTTATTCCATTTTCTACTTAATTTTATTTTAGAGATAGCGTTTGTTCAACAGTTTCTCAATATATAGGTATAGTAGGGTAGGCATAGGGAGAGAGTTCTCTACGTTCTGGCCGGATTTAAACAGTGCATGTTGAGTAACACAACTTAACGCTAATCATTGTCTTATCATCTATGTGTTGTCCTGAAATAAGCGTCGTGGTGCAGCGCATAGCCTCTAAATATAAACGCGACATTTGTGAGTTGAATTCCCACTCGAGGAACTCTGGTAACAAGACAAAGCGTCGTCTCGAAAATAGGTAGAAATTGGGAAATTGAGTATCTTAACACTGTATTCTATCTGCCAACCCTGCTACATACGGAATACAGTGTGAAGCTAAAAAAAATGATTCTTTACAGGAATTTAAGCGCATACATTTTCAGAATAATACTTCTAAACACAAAAGGATTTGAATTCAACTCTTATTAACTGTAGCCTAAAACGAAATAACCTACATGTACACTTCTCATGACATTAAAATTTATATAGAGGTACGTCTGATACAATTTTTGTTGTTAGCACCTTTTATTTTTATTTTGTATGAAAGTAAACTTAAGTAACTCATCACAATCTGTATTTTTATAGGTATATTCTATGTTTTCCCTATACTAGTGTTTGAGGGCATTGTGACAAAGTGAAACAGTATCGGGCTGTAAACGTGACAAGGCCCAGCGTTGAGTTTCGTCACTTAACACGTAATGTCTCGAAAGTTGGAATGAAAGTAAATAACGGAATACTTTTAATCTACATTAGCTTCACGCTGTATCTGGGAACTGGGAACCTAGTGTGCTAAGACACTCCGTCCCCACTTTCCGCCAAAATTTGACTGAACACCAGAGCTAAGAAATGGAAATATACATTTAATTAAATATTTTATTTCCTCGAGTGGTGATCGAACCTCCAACCAGTCACATTTACAGTCATATTTTGTGCCCCTGCACGACGACTGGCCTCAATCTACATAAAAACATCTTTAATCTTCATAAAAACGGAATATCTTTAAAATTGTTTTTTTGTTTGTTTTTTTTAGCTTCACACTGTATTCCGAACATAGCAAAGAAGACAGAAAAAAACCTGGGAACCCAGTGTTAAGATGCTCTGTTTCTATAAACTAACTCTGGTCCCCACTTTCTGCCAAATTCTTAAGCCATTCCGTGTTCAGTGGTGGAACTCAACGCCATGCTTTCCCTCGTCACTAGAGTGAAAAAATAAAAATATTAATTAATCTATTCAACCGAGTGGGAGTCGTACCCACAACCGTCGCTTACACGCTTGTGCCCCAGCGCCAAATAGTCTCTAAAATGAGAAACAGTAAAGAGAGTAATTTACACATTTATACTTAATCCATATTATACGGATAGTATTTAAAAATTAAATTAAATTAAATAATAAAATGTATATAGACGTCCGCGTGTTGAAGCACTTTAGCGAATACCATTTAATCAACGCTACACCATAATTAAAGTGCTAAATTAAAACACTTTAAAGTATTCGCAAATAGACGCCGCCCGCAACATTAAATTAAAATGAAAATCCTGGCCTTTCTCATTTTTGAAGGAATTTCGAAAAATCCTCTCCAAGTAACCTAAGTGTCAATTTTTAACAATCTAAAGCCAATAGTTTTTTTCTATACGTTGTATGTCAATCACCCAGTAACGGAAGAGTGTTGTATATATCTACGAATAAAGATCCTCCAGAATTCGGCAGCAAATGGGTAAAAGAAGTGTCATAATGAGAACGGAGTATTTTAACAGTAGGTTCCTGGGTTCTCTCTGCCTACCCTGTTATATATGATATAGAGTGTAAAGCTAATATTAAATGTATTAAAGTGAAAGGTGGAATGGAGGAATTAATTATCTCTATGTATTAGTTTTCTATCACTATATTAAATCCTTCAATATGCGAAAAACTCTGTCAAAAATCAACACTGTAATCAAGGACTCACAAACAGAAGTTATTTAAAGAACAAAAGACCGCGCCTCAGCTAAGAGCTCAAGTAGCAAAGTTTAATGTCAATTCCACTTTGCAGTACTTAAACCAATTTTGGGCCAGCAAACGGTGGAATTATGAGTCGAAAAAACTCTAAAACGAGAGAAAGCAATTTGTCTTAAGTGGGCTAAAACAGTGAAATATTTGGAAACTTCCGGAACGTATTAAAGTTGAGGCTTGGTGTGCATCCGGTAGGTGCTGCTCTACACCTGCCTTTAAATGTACCTATCTTAGAAGGAAATGGATCTTGCCGATAAAATTACTTCGGGTATTTAGAATGCGTCGTATAGAATTGTTATTTATTTCAGTCAACCACGCGTGCAAAACTACAGTTAACAGCAATTATTATCGGTATAAAACACCCAAACATAATTACGATACATAGTTTCCATACCTCAAAAGGTAGACTCAAAAGGTAAAAACGAAATCCTTATCCTTATGTGTTCACTTTGTTGTCCGTCTGCTCGTCTTTCAAGACCATTTACTTCAAGATCACGTGGAATTATTAAGCTGAAATTAGTATCAAACATCCAAGCCTACAGTCCTTTAGAATACACAAAATATCACGCTTCTAACTCAATTCAATCAAAAGATACGAACATTTATGCATCGTATGTTTTTTGCCATACAAAAACGTTCCCAACCGTGGTTGAAAATTACACGAAAATGAAAATTTCCAATTCAGTCGCTACGTATGAATTAATTATTGCACCAAAACTTGAAACGTATAGCTTTCTTGCCATTGCTGCAGAGTAATAAACATCTTGCTAAGAATCCAGACTTACTTTACTAATGAATTTTAAAGTTTATACCAACAAAGTACAGTTTTTTACTTTATTTCCTCAGTTGCTTTTTGGGAAGGTTTGTTTTTTAAGTGTTTTATAGGACAGGAATTCTGAATTTTATTATTATATTATAAATGGCGAGGCCAGTCGTGGCACAAAGGCTTAAGGGTACGACTATAAACGCGACAGATTTTGAGTTTGATTTTTGATTTTTGAAATATTTAATATTTTGATTTCCTCGCTCTGGTAACGAGGAAAAGCACTGCGCAGAGTTACGTGACTCAGCACGTAATGCCTCTAGAATTTGGAAGAAAGTGAAAACGAAAGTGTCTTAATGGGGACAGAGTATCTTACCGTGTCCCACAATTTTTCAATTCAAAGCAATAGTTTTTGAGATTATTGCATTCAACCAAACTAAATCTTGATCTTTGTAATATTAAGTATAGAAACCATAAACACGATACATTTATACCTAAATATAATAAAAATGAGTAAATTAAAACAACTGTTGGTGTTTAATAAAAAATAAAATACAAAAACAAAGTACGTACCACTGGTGTAGTCCATAATTTAAATATTTAAACGACTTGTATGTCAAGGTATAAGTAAATTGTCTTTCTAGATACGTTTTTTAACCAGTGTTGGCGTACAGCCAACCTTTCTTATATCTGACGTGTAGTGAATCCCTATATCAGTTTAGTAACGGAACGGAATAAGTCTGTTAAAAAAAGTAACGTAACCGTTGCAACGACAGATGGATTGACATTACTGCAATGCTGTAACATGTTCGATATCCGAACTGGCTATAATTTATATTAGTTTGTATAAATTTGAAGCCGTTGAGACTGGCAGTTGGGGGAATGAAATATTTTAATAATATCGCAGTGATAAAAACAACGCGAGGCGTAAAGTTACGTCACTCACTATACATTGCTGGAAATTACACTAGGTTCCTTCGTTCCTGTCAAAAAATAATTCTGTAATTGACAAAAAGATATCTTAATGTTGTAGAAAATAGTTTAACAAATACTTTAAACTACCAAAGCACACAAAAGTTGTTAACTTTTTCATTATCAAAGCAGCTATAACAATATATAATTAAATTCAATTTCATTCAATTTGCGATGTCGAAACTAATACCTGTCTAAAAAGTTACGCTAGCAAACTATGGTTAAGGTATGAAATATCTCAAAATAAAGCCATTCTCATATTCATATAATAGTTAGAATATTGAGGCAAAGTTTTATTCTATGAAATATCTTCGTATATATTATTTTTTTCAGCTTCACGCTATTTCCCGCACATAGCAGGGTAGGCTGAGGGAACCTAGGAATCTAGTCTTAAGACACTTCGTTCCTATTAACCACCTAATTCTGGAGGCATTTCGTGTTGAATGACGTAATTCAACGCCGCGCTACCGAAGAAATGAAAACATTAAATATTTTATTTCGTAGAATGGGAATCGAATCCACAACTCTTCGGGTTTACGACTGTAAATGTGCCAGGTTGTAAACACGACTGGCCTCTATACTAATGTTAAATAAGAAGAGTTTGTTTGTTTGCACACACCAATATTAATCACTACTGGTTAGACTTGAAAACGTATTTTTGTGTTGCATTTATTGAGGAAGGCTATAGGCTATATTACATAATATATATTTTTTTCAATACAATTTGGTTATCAGACGACACATGGGCAAAACCTAAGGTAAATACTAGTCTCAAAATAAAGCCATTCTCATATTCATATAATAGATAGAATATTCGGGCAAAGTTTCACTCTGAATAAGGTTTTAGTTTGGTTTAATAAGATCCTATAGCAAAGTTGCAGTGGAACTTACGCGCCGAAGTAATTATCGCGCCCGCGATCATGTGCCAGTACTAACAACTCGTCCTAACGAGATTTCAAGATTTATACGTTCTTACAACTCAAAGAGTAGAATAGAATTGTAATTGTGCTACTTGAAGTGGCAACTTTAAATGTAGCGATTTAATGGGGCTGTTAGAATGTAACGGTGGTTGTGGGTTCGTTTTCAAGTCGTTAGATGTTTAGAACTGATTAATTTCTATCTGGACTGCTTGATAGCCTAATGATAATCAACTAGCCCACTTAATTATAGTAATTACTCTTTGATAATAATTTATCGACATAAAAATAAAACTATTAAATGGCTGGCTTAAATCGACACACACGTTGTGCGGCGTAACTTAACGCCGTGTCTTACCTTCTAAATAATCTAGTAAGCACTAACCTGTACAATGGTATCCCAGCATCATCTCTAAACCAGAACACCATATACACTTTGTCGTTGGCGGCGGTGCCCAGGTCGCACGGGAACTGCGCTACCATCCCCTCCACTGCCTGTACGTCCACTGTACGGACACCCGCTGGAACAATAACATGTATATTTTAATATACCGATTTATATTTTTTCTTATTTTTTATTGGTGGTAAGTTTCTTTGGATATTCGTCTTTTTTTCAAGTTTGTCCATTTATTGCAAGAATTACTGCCTAGTATTTTTTATGATTTTCGTTTGATTTATTTGTTATATATGTAGTATATATACATTTCAATAAATATGGTTAAGTTAAATAAACAAAAACAAATTTAGCTTAAATACACGAAACTTTTGCAACTTAGAAGCTAGGAAGTACATTTCCAAATGATACCTTCCATTTAAAGTTGGTTAATGTGGCACAGAACCCCCGCCGACTCTAAGGGGCACTAACAATACTAACAATACAATAATATGAGCGCCTCGAGGGTCCATTAGTATGCTAACGAAATACGGAACTCCAGTTCAGGACCAGGGCCTGGATCCCACAAAGGATCAAATATGACACCATAGAAATTATACCCTAAACTTATGTATATAAGGTCAAATTTCAAATAGCAGTTCAATGTGTTCCCATAGATTTCTCTAGCCCATTATAGTTTAAACTCGGTGTAGAACAATAGAATTATTATAAGAGTGGGACTAAACCGTAATATTTTATATATTTAAATGATAATACTGAATTTATGTAGATCAAAACTTCGATTTTATATTGTTTTGTTATTAAAAATTAATAAATGATATAAATAAAAATAACTTAAAAACGCACACTTTAAAAAATTTACAACAAATAAATTCCCCTAAATTCGAATGGTTTACTAGTAATCTATGTAGAGTTCCACTAATGAGGTCCTATACCATAATTATTATTGCATTATTACCTAAGCTACTCCACCTTGATGAAAACTTGGAAAAAAACACATTTTTTTAGAGATGAGTCAAGTATTTAATAGCAATTTAATTTAAATAGAGTCCTTTTTAGGGTTCCGTACCTTTTAATGAAAAAAGAACCCTTATAAGATCACATTGTTGTCCGTCTATCTATCTGTCGGTCTGTCTGTCTGTCTGTCCGTCTGTATGTCTGTCTGTCAAGAGCCTTTATCTCACAAACGCTTGGAGATGTCAAGTTGAAATTCAAACCATATACCTAGATCTACGACCGTAACCGTTTTCTAAAAAAAACGTATTTCTATAATAAATTAACTTTAAAAAAAGGATATAGCCGTTTATAAACGGCCAAAAAACGCGTACTTCTTAAAGGGGATCAAAATTCATAGAGTACCTTCAGTTAACCTAATTATAAAATTTGGCAGCTGCATCTACAGGTAGTACTAGTTCAGGAAAAAACTATACATTGTGGCTGAGTCCCAAAAATTATAGCTTTAAATAGCAAAAACACGTATTTCGACATTATGAAGGATATAAAAGTTAATAGGGTACTTCTGGTTAATCTAGAATTATAAAATTTGGCAGCTAGCATCTACAGATAGTATTGATATCTGTAGATAAATCCAAAAAAAATAATAGCCTTTAATATTAAAAAAACGCGTATTTCGATACTATTAAGGGAATCAAAATTAATAGAGTACTTCCGGTTAACTTAGAATAATGAAATTTTGCAGCTAGCACCTACAGGTAGTACTAGCTTAGGAGAAAATAATAAAACCATACACTTGTGGTTAAATCCTAAAAAATAATAGCCTTGAAAGGGGGGCAAAATTTGCTTAATACCAAAGTTTAGCCAGCAGCAGTATTAAAGCAAGCTAGTTCAAGTGAAGTATCAGATGAATCGCGCTTGTCCGGTTTTTTTACTTTCAAAGTGAAAAAAATAAGAATCTCTTCTCTTTAAGATAAATTTAGTGAAATAGTATTTTATTTTGATGTTTTATAAGATTTTTTTTTATATTTAAGTAGTTCCTTGACTACTCAGCATTGAATGAAATGAAAAATCAAAGATTTTTTTTTAATTGCAACGGGATTTGAACCCAGTCCTATTTAATATAACATTAGTTACTAACATAATCGGGCAAGCAAGTAACAGGATTATCATATGTCGCGCGAATCGGATTTGGTCGAAGCGTGATTAATTTTCGTTAACATAAATTACCTACACTAAGCCTGTTTAAGCGTTTGTGTGTAATTGAGGTTAGGTTTCATTATGTAAGATTTATATTGTTTTTTATACTTATATTGGTACTGTAACTGATATCTTCCACAACTTTAAAAATATAATTTAATACACTATACAGTAGACACTATATATACGAAACGACGATTGCGACACTCGGGACGACAGTACATGAACTCGTCTCGATTGATATGGCATTAAAAATATATTGATTGTATTATTCATAATTAACTATATTATTTATGTGTATTGCGATGCATATTTTATGTTCTTTATTTATTTATTTTAAATATTTCATACCCCAGGTACATACTGTTACAATACTCTCATAATTATAGCGGAGTAGACAGAAAGAATAGTGCTTAGATATTTCGCCAAATTCGTTCTTAAGTTATCATAAAAGTAATTTAAGATAAGTAAACTGATTTTAAATATTTGTTAATTACCTACCTGTGTATCCATTTTGTATATGTATGAATATCTTGAAAATTCCTAAACTATTTTTAATGGACCTTGTACTACTTCCTAAGTTAGAATATACACCAAACTTAAGTCTTTAAGATTTATCATCTCGATATAAATGAACATACACTTATATCATACTAAAAGCACACGCTCTTTGAACCCTGAACAGATCCTAATACTCAGTTATCACGACATCCGATTCCGATAATGTTACGTACATTCATGTCAAACTGATAGAGGTTTCTATTTTTGAAGTCGGCTAAAATAGTCCGCCATGAAAACCAAATCTCATCATATTTAAGTCACATATATAGGTTGCCTAATATTTTTACTGTCTTAAATCATCTTTACGCTGTATCCCCCATACAGAAGGGTAGACGAAGGAAACCTAGTGTTAAGACACTCCGTTCTCCACTTTCCACCAAATTTTGGAGGTATAGTTGCGTGGCGGAACTTAACGCCGCTCTTTACCTCGACACCTGAGCGAAGAAATGGAAAAATAAATGTCAGTAAATATTTTATTTCTTCTAGTGGGGATCGAACCAACCAATACAGGCAAAAATAAATACATGTATGTGTAGATAAAGCGCGAAGTTTCTCGTTTTACCTATGTTAAAGGTAGTATAGGTATGTTAAAGATATTGTATGAGGCCAGTCGTGTGCATGGGCATAAATGTGCTTGTAAATGCGACTGGTTGTGAGTCGCATTTATCTATACTATCTTTAACATAGATAAAACGAGAAACTTCGCGCTTTATCTACACATACACGTATGTATTTTTGCCTACACATATCAATTATTAGGCAGAATTAACCTAGTGGTAAAACATTGTCCTTCACGTAACACCATTCAAGATATTACGTATTGAGTGGTAGAACTCAACACCGCACTTCGTCTTGTTATCAGAGCGAGAAAATGAAATAATTTATCCCCCAAATGAGAATCGAACCCAAAACCATTTACAATCCAAACAAATGCGTAAGCTTTACAATTATTTGCATAGAATATGTAATATTTTGCCATTATACATTTATATTGTACCTATACAGAAACAGTAGTTAGTAGCGTAATTAAAATCGACGCCCCCCGTCGGTGTCACACCATTTGCTAATTGAAGTCGTAAACGGACAAAGACCGACGGCGACGCTAGTTTAATTGGTACATGCTTTGACGACGCACTTAATGTGCATTTCAATGAGGGCCCATTTGTTTGAACGCTGTATGAATGGAGAGTATACAGGTATTGTAAAGAGTTGTAATATGTTCTTTGTTATTTATAGTGTTATTTAAGTGTATTAGGATTTGTGGTCCTTCGGCAGAAATATTAGGTTTTTAGCTTCACGCGGTATCCCGCAGTGTAGGTTTTTCAGAGGGAACATAGTGTTTATACTAGAAATTGAGTGGCGGAACTCATACCACATATTGTTTCTTCAGAACGGGAAAATAATTTGTTCCCCTAAGTGGAAATCGAACACACACTCTATTACCAACCACACACACATTATTCGCGTTTATAATCAGGCGCTTTCGCTTTGCTCTATGGCGGGCTCAGCCACATTTTTATTTCTATTTTTCGTCAACTTTCAACCTATTATCTGTAATAACCCATCGACACCGTGGCATAATGAGAATACTTAACTTTTTTAGTATATCACAAAAAATATATTTTTTACGAAATGTCAAAAATTTACCAGTTGATATGAAATATTATTGAGAAATCCATTCAAAATCCTGGATATCCAGCGAACTAGAAGGGCTAATTAAGTGCATTACGGTTTTGACGTCGATTTGTATATTAATACGTGAATGACGTTAATACTCAACATACAGAGTGCTGGCGGAAAATATTATCATAATAATATGATGATCATATAAATTTATGACATATACTCGTAAGTACGTATGTGGATATTCAAAATGTGGATTTGACATTTAATGAAATTTTGAGCTTTCACGTGTATGAAATTTGGCACATTTAATTAACTCATCTAGCTTCTAAAGTATTTAAATTTTCAATTAATAGAAAATGAGGCCAGTCATGGTGCAGCGGCACGAAGTGTGACTGATAAACCGACTGGTTGTGGGTTCGATTCCCATCTCAAGGAGATGAAATATTTACTTAAATTTATATTTCCATTTTTCTTCGCTCTGGTGTCGAGGCTAAGCGCGGCGCTGAGTTCTGTCACTCTACATGCAATGCCTCTAGAATTCGGCAGAAAGTGGGGAACGGAGTGTTTCAACACTAGGTTACCTCTGCCTACCCTGCTGTGTGCGGGATAGTGTGAAGCTGATTTTTTTTAATTAATAGAAAGTGTTGCGACTGGCGCATCGTTTTGTATGGTTGCCCCGGTAGGGACAAAGTTAAAGAAAGTCTAGGATATTTCAAAGAAAACTTTTATAATATACAATTAATAAATCTTGTAATTTTATTGATAAAAGTTAAAAAAAAAAACAATTTAAAAAATGATTCAAATCAAATGTTACCATATAAAACGTAACAACACATTTGAATCATGAATAAATATCGACTGACATAGATTTATGGTAATAGTCCTAACTAAAATCTAATAGTTTCAAGTTTCTATTTTATACACATATATGTATGAATATTTAATTTAATTGTCAATTCTCTTCTCTTTCTCTCTTATATGGCTTACGTATACATATAGCTCGATAGGCAGAGAAAAAGAAATGATAGTTCACTGTTTCCTGATTCATTGAGACCGATTTATAAATATTTTCATCATCTATTCTAATATGGTGATTTTGAACTCCTTTACAATGTAGCCTTCCTCGATAAGTAGACTATCTAAAAAAGTATAAACATTCCCTCGCGTGGGAATCGAACCCAAAACACTGTCCGCGTTTGAATGTAAACGTGACGGCTGTGAACGCCACGACGGTCTCAATTAAATTCTTTTATTATAAATATATATAATAAAAGAATTAGGATATAAAGTAGCAAAATTAGGACAAATATGAGCCCATCCCGTAACCGAATTGTAGCTTGGAATTCGTCACAGCTATAAATTAGGCATCGCGGTTATCCCGCAATCAATCACATCGTTTGTTTAAGAGTGAAATATCGGAATTAGAGCATTAATCTTCATTATGCTGTCAATGTAATGTCTTTTAAAGTGGTTTATAATATCATAAAAATAATTCTTTACTTTTTTCTCTTGTGATAAAACACTCTGTTCTCTTTTTTTACAATTCCGCTTCTTAATTACATTCTTAGCCTTTCATATTAATAACCAGATGGGAAAGGTATCTGGCGACGAACGGAATTGTTTTTATCAGAACTGAATGTCTTAACACTAGATTCCCGCTACATACACTGCTCTAAGCAGAACAAAGAAAAAAAAAAGATTTGTAGAAGGAACTATCAATATATATTATGAATGCCACAGCAGGGAAATTAAAATTATTAATTTCCCCAAGTAGTATTCGAATCCACGATCATCTTGTTTATAGCCACAATCCCAACGTACCGCGATAACGATACTCACGGAACTTAATGCCGAGCTTTGTTTAACTAGAACAGAAAGTGTCGTATATTTAATGTTTAAAACAAACAAATATTCCCTCGAGTGACGTTTCATTTAAAACCGTCGTCGTTGGAATTAAAAGTAAGGGATTTCGTGATTGTGTTTTATAAGTATATAATATGAATCCTATTACTAAATATTCATGATGTATATACTAGTATTTCTTATTTATATACTAGCGCTTTAGCGCAGAGTGTATGGCTGTAAACACGACGGTTGTAAATTCGATTTTCACTCAGAGCACTTAATTATTTTCATTTCCAGAGAGTATAACCAAAAAAAAATCTCTACATTTCGAACATGCACTTGAAAAAAACCTACATACTTTATATACCACAAGAATGTTGCTTCATAATATTTCGTTATTTAATACAGAAAAATTGTTTTATCGCGGTCGAATAACCGTTGCTTTTCCCTTACATTTCCTGATTCGAAATCGACGCGTTCTGGCATCGAAAAAAAGTTAATCTGATATTTTGATAGGCACTTTATTTTGCGAATTTTCAAGGAATATTTTAAACGGCAGCTCTGGTGTAAATAGAGTTCATTTGTTGATTTTTTACTTATTTCGCAGCTCGATGATAGCTTTATAACCGCATGGCGCAGGGGCACAAGCGTGTGACTGCAATGTTACGATAGTGGGTTCTATTCCTACTTGTTTACACTAGGTGTCCTCTGCCTACACTGTTATATGAAGAATACAGAGTGAAGCAAAAAAAAGATGATAGTATTTAGCGCCACCACCGTACAGAGGGAGTGTCTGTGGTACAGTGGGACAGTGTGTAAGCTAAATAAAGGTGTAAGAGGAATCTTTATATTAGATAAAATTGCATTGTACCATACACTGAATGACATCTAAAGGTTTATATAACGTAAGTCATAAAAGTATTTAATTTTGTCAACCATACAAAAAGTTGATAACTTTTTGTATGTAACATTTGTTTATATCATACAATAAGTGAGGCTGTCGTAAATAGTACTTAAAATCTATTTATATATTATCTTAAACAAATTATTTATACAAACTTTATTATAATATATAACAAAAAAGACATAAATTACAAAAACACTTCAAATCAAAACAACTCGTTCTTCCCATTCTACATATCAAAAGTGTTAGGACAGCTATTGATTGTGTAGCCAAATAAACTCAAAGCGAGGACCCTTACGCACCGACGCGATAGAGCACGCGACACTCAATACTCAACTGAACTAGGCTTCAGCAATTAGGTAACAAAAGTATTTTACTTTGGGTTTTAAAATCTTATTTATTTACGTAGATAGTTTTGTATATAAAAGTAAAGTAATCGTGTAGAAACTAAATTTAAACTAAACTTAAATAAAAATATTAAAAATCTCTCGAGTACAAATTGAACCCACCACCTGTCGCTTCTATAGTCGCATGCTTGTGCCACTGCGCAACGACTAGCCTTAAACTTTCCAGTGGCTGTGTAAACATGTGGAATATATACATGGCACATTTTAAATACTCAAGATGTATAATATAGCCTATAAACTTCATAGTTATTAGACTATCCAACACAAAAAAAAGTTTTTAATTTGAACTATTTATTTTTGAGATTAGTACGTCTAAACCTAACAAACTCTTTACCTTTATAATATTAGAAAAGATTGGATTTAAAATATCTATCTCAAACGTATAACCTGATAGTTAATATATTTTAAATCTAACAAAACTGTTGTTGAATATTATTTCAAAAGTATTATTTGTAATTCAAAAAACATTATTAGCGTTCACTCCTTCTCTATATAAACTACAACAATGTCAAATTTCATACTCCTCCGTCCTTACAAAAAAAAGTAAAAAGGGGTACGAAGTTTATGTTTATATTAATAAATATATAATTATACTAAAATATATATAATAATTTGAGACCAGTCGTGGCACGAGGTGTGACTGTAAAACTGACTGGTTGTGGGTTCGATCCCCACTCGAGGAGATGAAATATTTATTTAAATTTATATTTCCATTTCTTCGCTCTGGTGTCTAGGTTAAGCGCGGCGTTGAGTTCTGCCACTCATCACGCAATATCTCCAGAATTCGGCAGAAAGTGGGGAACGGAGTGTCTTAACACTAGGTTCCCTCTACCTACCCTGTTGTGTGCGAGATACAGCGTGAAGCTGATTTTTTAATTTTAATTTTATATATTATTAATAAAATAAGGAAATTCCTTATATATTAATGGATAGCCCTATTATCTATCACGAAACGTCAATGAAATTGGACTGAGTACTAAGCCTACCTACCATTATATCACTTTTGCCTACTGAATCAAAATGCGTAATATATTCTGCTTTAGTTTAAAAGTAGTAACGTAAGTAAAAATCTAATGAAAAGGCACATCGTTTTCTAATTTCCACATAATTGTAGAGTCATCGCTTTTTACGTGGCGGAACTCAACGCCGCGCAGATTTCTATATCCGTATACAGTAGCAATAATTGCTCTCCATCACATATAAATTCATTGCTAGACAGTCGTATATTAAGAAATAATTTTCATAGAGCTCATGTAAACGGAGATGCGACAGAACAGCAACCCTTGTGGTAACGCAAAGGGAAACTCATGCATGTAATTAGGTCACAGACCGCTCCATTTCTTACTGAACTGCCACGCTTTGTCCGGATATACGTGCTTGTTTTAATATGTTCAAGTTTTACCCGTAACTTTTAATTGTTTGGAGAGGGAAAGAAGGAGGGAAGAGGATTTGGTGAATCATTCTGTTTATTGGTAATTCTATTTGCTTATGAAGGTTAAGGTTTACTTCGGTTAGTTGAGATTCTAAATATATTGTTTGTAAATATATTTTTGATAGCACTTTTGAATCGATTATTAACTTGTCGCTGCATTCGGTTTAGAAGACAGTTCTGGTCAGAAGAGCCATGAATAAACTCTACAGTTGCTCTTTTAAGATAACCAGTTTACCTATATAAGATAAATTATAATTTTGTAACGTCACACTGTATCCCGCACATAGCAGGGTAGAAAGAGGAAACCTGAGAATCCAACACATTTCTATTCTCCATTTTCCGCTGAACTCTCAAGACAATGCGTGTTGAGTGGTGCAATTCAACGCCGCCATTTATTTCGTTACCAGAGCAAGAAAAACATTAAATATTTCAATCCTTTGATTAGGAATCGAACTCACAATTGTGGCGTTTACAGTCGCAGCGCCACGACGACCTCAATAGTAACTAACACAAAATGAACAGAAAGAACATAGAGTTAAAATAATGCATTTTTTACTTCGAGTTGCATGCTTGGACTCTGTCTTGTAACATGCTATAAAAGATATGATAAACTTACTTTATTTTTAAAACTAGTGGCCCGCCCGCGGCTTCGCCCGTTTAAGCTGCATAATTATTGATTTAATTAACAGAATCGACTGACAACTATAATGACTTCTAATATGATTTTTATTATTTTAATTTGTAATATTCTGATATGATTTATTTTTGATTGTTTTGAATTAAAAAAGTACCACCAATGTTGATATTTGATATTTCTAAAAATATAACATAAAACTAATTATTTATTATACATACCATACTCGAGAGATATTTCTAAAACATTACTTTCTTTTTATCTATGTTATGTACGTCTCATCATAATTTTAAAACTCGGTTAAATATGCTGATGTCAGTGAATAATTTAATTTACTCCTTCAGAAATAGCCTTAAATGTAAAATTATTGATTTGAAGGATTCATAATATTCTTTGTAAAAAAACTGTAATGATTGCAAGTTAACTCCTGTACAGTTTCTAAATTAGTTACATATATTATTAGATTATTGTACACTTGGTAAATATGTAGTTATTACAGAGTACACGTAGAAAGGTGGTTTTTAGGCATTTTTATGTAGATCAAACTAGCGAATATCTATGTATTTACTTAATCTATGAATTTACTTAATATTTCTTTGAAGATCAAATCGGTCTTTATCTATGTTTTAAATTAATTACGACTTAAACTTAACTGTTATTATTTATGAAGGTAACCTTCACTAACAATTCAATTTTATTTACTCACCGCGGATTAAGTTGATTACCCCAGATCCGCGGCTTTTTTCGCGGTTAGTAGTAGTAGGGATTGGTGCGTTCTGGCTCATTAAATTGATCGCCTTATCAATCAAAATTTTCCGCGGATTTTCTCGCGGGTCGCGGTTTTGATTAATTAATTGACCGCGGATTAAATTGATTACCCCGGATCCGCGGCTTTTTTCGCGGTTAGTGTAGTAGTAGGGATTGGTGCGTTCTGGCTCATTAAATTGATCGCCTTATCAATCAAAATTTTCCGCGGATTTTCTCGCGGGTCGCGGTTTTGATTAATTAATTGACCGCGGATTAAATTGATTACCCCGGATCCGCGGCTTTTTTCGCGGTTAGTGTAGTAGTAGGGATTGGTGCGTTCTGGCTCATTAAATTGATCGCCTTATCAATCAAAATTTTCCGCGGATTTTCTCGCGGGTCGCGGTTTTGATTAATTAATTGACCGCGGATTAAATTGATTACCCCGGATCCGCGGCTTTTTTCGCGGTTAGTGTAGTAGTAGGGATTGGTGCGTTCTGGCTCATTAAATTGATCGCCTTATCAATCAAAATTTTCCGCGGATTTTCTCGCGGGTCGCGGTTTTGATTAATTAATTGACCGCGGATTAAATTGATTACCCCGGATCCGCGGCTTTTTTCGCGGTTAGTGTAGTAGTAGGGATTGGTGCGTTCTGGCTCATTAAATTGATCGCCTTATCAATCAAAATTTTCCGCGGATTTTCTCGCGGGTCGCGGTTTTGATTAATTAATTGACCGCGGATTAAATTGATTACCCCGGATCCGCGGCTTTTTTCGCGGTTAGTGTAGTAGTAGGGATTGGTGCGTTCTGGCTCATTAAATTGATCGCCTTATCAATCAAAATTTTCCGCGGATTTTCTCGCGGGTCGCGGTTTTGATTAATTAATTGACCGCGGATTAAATTGATTACCCCGGATCCGCGGCTTTTTTCGCGGTTAGTGTAGTAGTAGGGATTGGTGCGTTCTGGCTCATTAAATTGATCGCCTTATCAATCAAAATTTTCCGCGGATTTTCTCGCGGGTCGCGGTTTTGATTAATTAATTGACCGCGGATTAAATTGATTACCCCGGATCCGCGGCTTTTTTCGCGGTTAGTGTAGTAGTAGGGATTGGTGCGTTCTGGCTCATTAAATTGATCGCCTTATCAATCAAAATTTTCCGCGGATTTTCTCGCGGGTCGCGGTTTTGATTAATTAATTGACCGCGGATTAAATTGATTACCCCGGATCCGCGGCTTTTTTCGCGGTTAGTGTAGTAGTAGGGATTGGTGCGTTCTGGCTCATTAAATTGATCGCCTTATCAATCAAAATTTTCCGCGGATTTTCTCGCGGGTCGCGGTTTTGATTAATTAATTGACCGCGGATTAAATTGATTACCCCGGATCCGCGGCTTTTTTCGCGGTTAGTGTAGTAGTAGGGATTGGTGCGTTCTGGCTCATTAAATTGATCGCCTTATCAATCAAAATTTTCCGCGGATTTTCTCGCGGGTCGCGGTTTTGATTAATTAATTGACCGCGGATTAAATTGATTACCCCGGATCCGCGGCTTTTTTCGCGGTTAGTGTAGTAGTAGGGATTGGTGCGTTCTGGCTCATTAAATTGATCGCCTTATCAATCAAAATTTTCCGCGGATTTTCTCGCGGGTCGCGGTTTTGATTAATTAATTGACCGCGGATTAAATTGATTACCCCGGATCCGCGGCTTTTTTCGCGGTTAGTGTAGTAGTAGGGATTGGTGCGTTCTGGCTCATTAAATTGATCGCCTTATCAATCAAAATTTTCCGCGGATTTTCTCGCGGGTCGCGGTTTTGATTAATTAATTGACCGCGGATTAAATTGATTACCCCGGATCCGCGGCTTTTTTCGCGGTTAGTGTAGTAGTAGGGATTGGTGCGTTCTGGCTCATTAAATTGATCGCCTTATCAATCAAAATTTTCCGCGGATTTTCTCGCGGGTCGCGGTTTTGATTAATTAATTGACCGCGGATTAAATTGATTACCCCGGATCCGCGGCTTTTTTCGCGGTTAGTGTAGTAGTAGGGATTGGTGCGTTCTGGCTCATTAAATTGATCGCCTTATCAATCAAAATTTTCCGCGGATTTTCTCGCGGGTCGCGGTTTTGATTAATTAATTGACCGCGGATTAAATTGATTACCCCGGATCCGCGGCTTTTTTCGCGGTTAGTGTAGTAGTAGGGATTGGTGCGTTCTGGCTCATTAAATTGATCGCCTTATCAATCAAAATTTTCCGCGGATTTTCTCGCGGGTCGCGGTTTTGATTAATTAATTGACCGCGGATTAAATTGATTACCCCGGATCCGCGGCTTTTTTCGCGGTTAGTGTAGTAGTAGGGATTGGTGCGTTCTGGCTCATTAAATTGATCGCCTTATCAATCAAAATTTTCCGCGGATTTTCTCGCGGGTCGCGGTTTTGATTAATTAATTGACCGCGGATTAAATTGATTACCCCGGATCCGCGGCTTTTTTCGCGGTTAGTGTAGTAGTAGGGATTGGTGCGTTCTGGCTCATTAAATTGATCGCCTTATCAATCAAAATTTTCCGCGGATTTTCTCGCGGGTCGCGGTTTTGATTAATTAATTGACCGCGGATTAAATTGATTACCCCGGATCCGCGGCTTTTTTCGCGGTTAGTGTAGTAGTAGGGATTGGTGCGTTCTGGCTCATTAAATTGATCGCCTTATCAATCAAAATTTTCCGCGGATTTTCTCGCGGGTCGCGGTTTTGATTAATTAATTGACCGCGGATTAAATTGATTACCCCGGATCCGCGGCTTTTTTCGCGGTTAGTGTAGTAGTAGGGATTGGTGCGTTCTGGCTCATTAAATTGATCGCCTTATCAATCAAAATTTTCCGCGGATTTTCTCGCGGGTCGCGGTTTTGATTAATTAATTGACCGCGGATTAAGTTGATTACCCCAGATCCGCGGCTTTTTTCGCGGTTAGTACCCGCCATAATTTCGAGTCTTTTCATAGAGTAGTAGGGATTGGTGCGTTCTGGCTCATTAAATTGATCGCCTTATCAATCAAAATTTTCCGCGGATTTTCTCGCGGGTCGCGGTTTTGATTAATTAATTGACCGCGGATTAAGTTGATTACCCCAGATCCGCGGCTTTTTCGCGGTTAGTACCCGCCATAATTTCGAGTCTTTTCATAGAGTAGTAGGGATTGGTGCGTTCTGGCTCATTAAATTGATCGCCTTATCAATCAAAATTTTCCGCGGATTTTCTCGCGGGTCGCGGTTTTGATTAATTAATTGACCGCGGATTAAGTTGATTACCCCAGATCCGCGGCTTTTTCGCGGTTAGTACCCGCCATAATTTCGAGTCTTTTCATAGAGTAGTAGGGATTGGTGCGTTCTGGCTCATTAAATTGATCGCCTTATCAATCAAAATTTTCCGCGGATTTTCTCGCGGGTCGCGGTTTTGATTAATTAATTGACCGCGGATTAAGTTGATTACCCCAGATCCGCGGCTTTTTCGCGGTTAGTACCCGCCATAATTTCGAGTCTTTTCATAGAGTAGTAGGGATTGGTGCGTTCTGGCTCATTAAATTGATCGCCTTATCAATCAAAATTTTCCGCGGATTTTCTCGCGGGTCGCGGTTTTGATTAATTAATTGACCGCGGATTAAGTTGATTACCCCAGATCCGCGGCTTTTTCGCGGTTAGTACCCGCCATAATTTCGAGTCTTTTCATAGAGTAGTAGGGATTGGTGCGTTCTGGCTCATTAAATTGATCGCCTTATCAATCAAAATTTTCCGCGGATTTTCTCGCGGGTCGCGGTTTTGATTAATTAATTGACCGCGGATTAAGTTGATTACCCCAGATCCNAAGCCGCGGATCTGGGGTAATCAACTTAATCCGCGGTCAATTAATTAATCAAAACCGCGACCCGCGAGAAAATCCGCGGAAAATTTTGATTGATAAGGCGATCAATTTAATGAGCCAGAACGCACCAATCCCTACTACTACCAAGACGTTTCGAATGTCATTCTTTAGCCAAGAATCTTACCAGCGCGATTGCTATATAACATTCGCAAGCCAATGCCTCGAGTTCATTCAAATGACGATAACTTTTTTTTAAATGAACCGATTTTTTTATATACCAAACTTAAAATGTTAAGTTGAGTTAAACCAAAGCAATTGGTGAAAGTTTTAAGTAAATCGGTTCAGTACTTTCGGAGATTAGCGTGACCATACAAACAGGCAGGCAGACAGACAGACAAGAAATTCAAAAAAAATATTTTTGCTTTCTATTAATCTTTTTAAGTGTGCCTCTATACATTTCAGTTAAAATTACTAAATGTACAGACAAAATATTTTTACTGTTTTATTGTATATATAGAGAAAAGATGTTTTTTTAGTTTTTTTTAACTAGGTATATAACTTCAAATATAATAAATATATTTCAGAGTAAAAATCATACAAGCTTAATTCAAGGAAGCGGAACGGATGGAGGGTTAAGTAATAATATTTTTTCTATAAATTGAAATATTTTTCCTTGTTATTTTCTACGAAGAAAACAATAAAACCATATACCGCATATTGAAAAAAAATCATAAACATTTTTGATAAAACTTGGCCTATTCCCTATTTTTTTTCAGCACGCTGTGTCACAAACATAACAGCGTACACAGAGGGAACCTGGGAACCTAATGTTAAGACACTGCATTGTCCACTGACCGCTGAATTCTTGAGGCTTTGCTTACTGAGTGGCGTACCCCTATATGGCTTAGAATAAAATATATTTTATTTAAATTATAATGTATTATCAAGATCTAACTTTTAGTTTCCGAGCATTCACTGGATAAGTATTTATACACTACTAAAAATAAACAACAAACATCGTATGGCAAAACAAAAAGAACAAAGTTAACATATCGATAGCAATCACCCTCTTGTCCTTTCTTCTATAAATAATCACAAAGGAAACTACGAGTAAGACAAACGCGACGTAGGGATTTCCGGTCAAATGAGTAATAAAAGTGTCAGTTATTAGATACTATAGTACTCAGAAAAAAATAATATTAAATGCTAATAATATCTTGGAAATTATATCATTAAATAAAGTATTTATCTGTTTGCTTAGATTATTAGTTTCATATTATTGTTTGTTCAATATTAATTTATATTAACAATCGGTTAACAGTGATAAATCAAAATTATATTTCTTAATTATAAAAATATATAGTATGTTCTAAATATTAAATACGGTAAATCCATAGTAATATCAAAAACTTAAAAAAAATCATAATTATCAGAAAAGAAAGCGTTATTTTTGCTAAAAACTAATATTTCAACGTACAAGAATTGTGACATAGAACAATAAGAATGTACAGCTAAATTTGGCGGAATACTTAGATACATTTCAAGATGCACAGCTTAAAATCCATAGTGGATTTCATCCATTAAAAAAAACTAAAAAATCAAAACATTACATTACAAAATTATTTAATTTGTCACCGTCAAGGTCTATGCGTGTAACGGAAACGGGCCTATCATAGATATCAGTTTATTATCGTGATTGACATACGCCTTAGGAAAAAATATGGCTTTCAAGCCTTTATTAAGATTGATCGACCACGCCTCGGATCGCAATCGCGTCTGCTTTTAGCCTGTAATGATCAACTGTCTGACTGACGTGATAAAGAGACTGTTAATGTTTTGTTATGCCTTGTATTGGAAATGTATGGGATGATAAGGCTTTTATTATATCGTAACACAGCTACACGCTTTTTTAAGCGTTTTAGTATTACCATCCGTTTCCGACTTTCCGCTAAATTTTTGAGACATTGCTTGTTGAGTAATGTTGCGGAACTCAACGCTGACATCCGTCGTCGACATAAATCAAATATAATTATGTCGTGGAGTGGAGGTCGAATCCATAACTGTCATGTTTACCGTCAAATGTTATAGCAATGTGCCACGACGGCTTTGATTACTGTATCTTCGGTAATGCTAAAGGAATTCTACTAGCATTTTGATGCAGTTATTTAATTAATTTTCATTTGAAATTATAAAATATAATTTCAAATGAAAAATCTTCTTTAGGCATAACATCCATGCATTAAAAAATATATTGTTTTTAAAGTTTTAAAAGAGTCTCAGATCTATTTAGAACGACGAAAGACGAGTGAACGAACAAAGAACGACGAAGCTTGACTTTATTTAAATATCATAACATTCAAATTTTCTTTATAAGATCTATCTATTATGTAGACTTATACAGTATTCTAGTTATATAAATGTATACAATATTTTCACAATACAAGGACATGTGTATTCAACATTCGTTACAGAATCACGCCATTAGTTATTTGCGATACAAATAAATACTCAGCTATCATCTAACGACGGCGATAAGGAGGCTGTCTGCTCCCACGTACGAGATATCAACTCACATGCAATGGGTTCTATGTTCATAAAATTTTATAAACGGAAACGTTGAATGCCACAAATTCGTAAAATTTAAGTTAAGGTTTCATTTTTGTGTAGGTTTGTTGTGTTTGTGTTTGTTTGGTATTGGGTGTTGTGAGGCGGAATTCAACGCTGCACTATGCCATTTTACACATGACATAGTAAAAATATGAAATATTTCATTTCCCCGAGTAGGTATCGAAACCAAAACCGTTGCGCTTACAGTCACAAGCTTGTACCTCTGTGCCACGACGGCCTCATACAGCAACAACGCACATACAGCACATTTATAATAAAGAAATAATGTATGAAATAAACGATACATTTCAACCAAAATTTTTCACGTCAAATTCAATTGACACTACTACGGCAAAAGCACGTTTAGGATTTATGTGGTTTTTCACGTTGTGTTAGAAACGTTGAAACATATGATATCGAATTCACAATAGGTACTTCATATTGAAATAGTACTCGATTTATTGAAATTGTTGTTTTTAAAAATGATAGACGTCTGTTTAATATAATATTTTTTTTCAATATGGTATACATATCATTTTTTGACTTTTCTTAATTATATTCATGTCATTGTGGCAGAATGAAACAGTATTTGATTGTAATTGAGAAGGTTATAGATTCAATGTCGTGATATAATTTTTTTATTATATTTATTCATTCGTGGCGCAGGGGCACAAAGTGTGACTATAAACTCGACTGGTTGTGGGTTCGATCAACATTCAAGGAGGAATAAATATTTCATATACTTATTTAAATTTGTATTTGTTTCTTCGCTCTGGCGTCGAGGCAAAGGGTGGCGTTGAGTCCCGCCACTCAAAACGCAATGCCTCCAGAATTCTGCGGAAAGTATAGAACGGAGTGTCTTAACACTGGGTTCCATCTACCTATCCTACTGTGTCGGGATACTGCGTGAAGTTGATTAGAATTTTTTTATGAAATATCGCGAAGCCAGTCATGGCGCAGTGGTAAGTGCGTCAGCTGTGGGTTAGATTTATTATTTATGAATATTTTCATTTCCTCGCTGTAGTAACACGCCAAAGTGCAGTGTTAAGTTTCGCTACTTAACAGGCATTGCCTCGAAAATTATGGGGAAAGTGGGGAACTAAATGTCTTAATACTAGGTTCCCTCTGCCTATATGTGGGATACACCATTGAAAAAAAACGTGTTATTTAGTTCTAAGTTTAGTTTTAAAATTATTTTTTTCTGCCTTGCTTTGAGTTGAACTGATACGCTAAGATTATTTTTATTTATTTTTATGAACAGGGGTTTGTAGTGATGCTAAAGAAATCTCACATTTTATTGTTTTTTTTTTTACTTTTATTTCATATAGAGATGATCGTAGCCTTATTATTTTAAGGGCGATCGAAATGGGCGAACCAACAAATCAAACACAGAATTCAGTTTTTTGTAATTATTAACTCTTGTTACACACTTTATTTCCCATTTTATGTTCATTTTAGACCTGTACCGAATCAAGGCGCGAAAACCAACGCCACCTTTTGTATAGTCTGGATAGAAGATTTAACTTCTATTCTATATAGAGTTTACATTTCTCGCTTGACCAAATCTGGGCCTCGCTTCAGTCACAAACAGCCTTCGGAAATACAATAATATTAAACATCCGTTTTGAAGCCGCACTCACTACGTCGATATTATTTGTATATCTCCAATAGGAGGTAGTGATGTGAAATATTATATCGATATTCTAATACTAAAATATTATAATATTAAACATCTATTTTGAAGCCGTCCTTGCTACAGTTATAATATTTGTATAGTACCAATAGGACCTAGTGCTATGAAATATTATATCGATATTCAAATACGAACATTATTTTATCATTTAATAAGTAGATTTAGCAAAATCTTTTAATATGTAAAATATCATTCAGCTTAGATTTTTTTTGTTATTTTTTTTCGCATATTATTTAGAGAGATATATATAGTAAACATATATTTTTCTGTTATTTTATGCAATTTTTTTAGCTTTGAATTATTAGTTGTAACTATCCACTACCCATACAAAACACAAATAAATATATTACAATATACAATAATAACAACACAGAGTTGATTATGAGACATGACACACCGCACATGTTTCTCGTCGTAACTCAGATTGAGCTGTGGGTTACATCAAAAGTTTAAAACGATTAACGTGATTCAATATGATAGTTTTCCTCTATCAAAGAAATATCTAATGAAAAAATCTATTGAAATATTTAACCTTTATAATATTAGTATAGATGTCACTATATTTATTAAACAGCGACATATTCTCACCACTACGTTAACGACGCATCTTTGAGAGCTGCATTGGATAGACAAATAGGAAGCTGTAATATTTAGTGACAGTGCCTATAAAGCCGAAGTCATGTCATTTATTAATAATTATTAATTACAGTATATAGTTGCTATAATAGAGTAGAGTAATGCTTGTATTTTAGATGGAATACTGATATCAATAATATTATTCATAATTGTGTAAACGCTTTGGTTGTCAGTATGTCCGATCTCCGTCCGATACTGCCCTACTTAGGCAAGGCAGAGTGCGGCGTTGTGCACCATCGCTCAACACACAATGTTTCGACAAATGGGCGGAAAGATGTGAATGGAGTGTCTTAACACTATGTTCACATTACGTTCCCTGTTACTCAAAAAAAGAGAAATTTCCTTTTTCCATATACAAAATTCTAAATTATTATAAAATTACTGTCGATTCAGCAATATTGATCATAATATAACATTACATAATGAATATTTGAGGCCGGTCGTGGTGCAGCGGCACGAGGTGTGACTGCAAAACCGACTGGTTGTGGGTTCGATCCCCAAACGAGGAGATGAAATATTTACTTAAATTTATATTTCCATTTTCTTCGCTCTGGTGTCGAGGTTAAGCGCGGCGTTGAGTTCTGCCACTCATCACGCAATGTCTCCAGAATTCGGCAGAAAGTGGGGAACGGAGTGTCTTAACACTAGGTTCCCTCTGCCTACCCTGCTGTGTGCGGGATACAGCGTGAAGCTAATTTAATTTTAATTTAATAATGAATATTTAGTTATCACATAATATAGTATAAAACGTTCAAAGTGCATGAAAACTAGAATAACCATTTCAAATCTACATCGTCAGTCATACCGTTCATAAATCTAAATCATCACGGTAACTCACATGATGCGTTGTTTCCCCGACGTCTCTCGGAGGGAGGCACAGAGGCGGATAATAAAATTCAACTCGTGAAACAAATGAAAATCATTCACATTTGAAATCGCTTGTCTTTTTAGGGATGTACGTTTTAGGAAAATGACATACTGAATGCTTTGAAGTAAAATAGTATTTTTGGTCTAAATAGGCAAAAAGCGGACAGTAGAGTGTTTTCATAGGTCTTTGCCCTTCCCATAAAACATGACAAAGTAACAAATTTATGCTTTATATTAGAAAAGTAAGAGTTTTGTGTCAGAACGAAAGTAAAATGAGGGCAAAGCTAGTATAAATAAAAATGAAGACGCTAAATATAAGCAGTTATCTTCCATCAAGATCTCTCTTTTTTTTTAGCTTCACGCTATATCCCACACATAGCAGGCTAGGCGGAGGGAACCTGGGAACCAAATGTTAATACACTACAAATTCCACGCTTCGCTTTGCCTCATCACCAGTGTCAGAAAATTAATAAATTAGACATTTCATTTCTTCGAATGTGAATCGAACCCTCAACTTGTAGCATTTACAGTCACACTCTTGTTCCTGTTCCATGACTGACTTCGTTAAAGTATATATATGATTACAAAACCCATTTTCCTATTAGTATAATTTTAACTAAATATATTCACCTGTATTCATACCACGCCTCCATGAACAACGTATACAGGTAGGTACCTAAATGTAGAAGTAAGGAAACAAAGGTCAAGCTAGCTATTGTTACACTGACCTTAGCACGGCAGAAATAGTGAAATAATATTTGGATGTTAAAAATATTGTAGATTATGCCTTTATGGCGCAGTGATAGCTGTGGTTATTCTTGATTAGGATTAATCAGCTTCACGCTCTATCCTGCATACAGCAGGGTAGGCAGAGGGAACCTAGTGTTAAGACACTCCGTTCCCCACTTTCAGCCGGATTTAAATGTTTAAATATTACGTAGTGCGGTTAGGCTTACGTAATATTTAAATATTTAGACTGTAATCAATTCAGATGAAATGAATTAAATCTGTAAAGAAATAGCATTACGTAATGGAATTTTATCTATTAAATATAGTATGAAGTATTTTTATATCGATATAAAATAACAGAGGCGTATCAATATTTTCTGTATAATTACTAAGCAAAATTTTTATAATTTACTCAGATTATAATTTTTTTAATATTAATAAATAATTGATGCCATCGTACCTCAGTGAACCAATATCTGAATGCAAACGCGAAAAATATAGGTTTGATTCCCGCTCCTTAGAGTGGCATATTGTTTTTCTTCAACTCTTGACAAAGCGCGGCATCGAGTTTCGTCATTCAAAACGCAATATCTTAAAAGAACAGAGAACGAAGTGTCGTGACATTCGGTCCCCCCTTATTCTGCTATAGACAAAAAAACGCGAAATTCATTTAATTCAATAGTTATATATTATCTCATTATCTACAAACACATCCGAATAGAAATATAAGTTTATAGAAGCCAGCAACCCTGTTACAAATCAAGAAAACGAAATCTGTAGAACAAAGTGAGTTGTTCCAACAATAATTTATGCGAGCTACGAAACGGCGCTACGAAACGGCGCTACGAAACGGAATGGTTTTTTTCCTATCACGATCGAGTCTCATGTACCACGTGTTTTACATCTTATCGCTATAACCATAAATTGGTGTTCCTTTAAGAGCTTTTGCGTCTTAAAAGTTTCCTTTCGCTACAATTAGGTGGGTTTTGGTTGGCGTTACTTTAAATTGTTTGATTACTTTAGTTTTACCGTAAATTTTGTGAATTTTAAACTAATATAATTGGATTATTTGTATTTATGATCCTAGTGTGTTTTCTCCGCTTTTCGTCCGAATTCGTGGCACCGTGAAACTTTATTTAATGTGTTTTTTTGTATTTTCCCTGTATCTCGCATGTAGCGTATTTTAGAGGCATTGCGTGTTAAATGGCGGAACTCAACGCCGAGCTTTACTTGAAAACCCCAGGAAAAAATAAATTAGGTTCACGCTGTATCCCGCACACAGCAGGGTACGTAAAGCGAACTTAGTGTTAAGACATTCCCTTCCCCACTTTTTGCCGAATTCAGGAGGCATTGCGTGTTGAGTGGTAGAACTCAACGCCGCGCTTTGCCTCGACACCAGAGCAAAGAAATGGAAATATAAATTTAAGTAAATATTTCATCTCCTCGAGTGGGGTTCGAACCTACAACCAGTCACTTTACAGTCACACCTTGTGCCCTTGCGCCACGACTGGTTTGCTTCTTTACTACTGGTTTTATAATAATATATAAACATTATTACTTTCTATAAATACTAAATTAAATTTTATGAATGTTTTAACTAATTCAGCAGTTCGATGGCCTACACTTTTAATTCAATTTGATAGATATAATTAAATGTATTGAAGCAGCAAATATTTGGTCATAGTTAGTTCAGTTTCATTATATTATAGCTAAAATTCGATATAAGATTAAACCGGAATTCAATGAAATAGAAAATTGTTATAAGGTGCTTTATTTTAACTATGATAAAAAAATAAATAAATAAATCAGCTTCACGCTGTATCTCGCACACAGCAGGGTAGGCAGAGGGAACCTAGTGTTAAGACACTCTGTTCCCCACTTTCTGCCGAATTCTGGAGGCATTGCGTGTTGAGTGGCAGAACTCAACGCCGCGCTTAACCTCGACACCAGAGCGAAGAAATGGAAATATAAATTTAAGTAAATATTTCATCTCCTCGAGTGGGGATCGAACCCACAACCAGTCGGTTTTACAGTCACACCTCGTGCCGCTGCGCCACGACCGGCCTCAATAACTTTAACTATGATGAATGAATAAATTTCAATTCGATCCAGTAGTTTGTGATGTTAGCACGTTCAATTAAACAAACACTTCCACTTTATAATATTAGTATATATACTACAGAAAATAAAATAAATAAATCAGCTTTACACTGTATTCCGCATATAGCAGGGTAATCTTTTCCACATCGTTTCCCATTTTCCGCAGATTTTTTCTAGGCATTGCTTGTTGAGTGGCAGAACTCAACGACAGGCTTCTTTTCTTTGGTACCAGAGCGAAAAAATGAAAATTAAAAATAATTAGTAATTTAAAAAATTTTTAAATTATTAATAATTAATTATGGGTGCTGTGCTTTTTTAATTTTACTTTCGAGGGAAGGCACGATTGGATACTATTGTCAAGCTGATTAAACTAGAGGGTATAAAATAAAAACATCTAATATAAAATCTATATATAATTTAATAAGAGAAAATAACTATTTATAAATGTCTTTTGCTGTCTTTCTGTCAATCTTTCTGACTTTCTTTTCCACTATAGATATTTTTTAGTAAACAAATTTTCCTTCGCTGAGAAAATATTTTATATTATTACTCATTAGGCCAGTCGTGGCGCAGGAGCACAAAGTGTGACTGTAAAATCGACTGGTTATTGGTTCGATCCCCACTCGAGGAAATAAAATATTTGTTTAAATTTTTATTTCCATTTCTTCACTCTGGTGTCCAGGCAAAGCGCGGCGTTGAGTTCCGCCACTTAACACGCAATACCTCCAGAATTCGGCGGAAAGTGAGGGACGGAGTGCCTTAACACTAGGTTTTCTCTGCCTACCCTGCTGTATGCGATATGCAGCGTGAAGCTGATTTTTATTACTTAGTAGGATTCCGTAAAACGCATATTTCGACATCATAAAGGGAATCAAAATTAATAGGGTACTTCCGGTTGACCTAGAATTATATAATTTGGCAGCTAGCATTTACAGGTAGTATTAGTTCAGGAAAACATCTGAAAACTTTACATTTGTGGTTAAATATTATAAAATAATTCTCTTGTAAGGCTTTATTAAATATAATAAAGCCTAACAAGAGGAGCAAAATTTGGTATTAAAGCCGCTAGTTCAAGTAAAGTATCAAATGAAAAGACTTGGTATTGGAAGGCGAATTTCCAAAAAATCTAAAAAACTCAAACAAACTCCAATTTTTATGCGGAACCCTCGGTGAGTGAGCTCGACTCGCTCTTGTCCGGTTTTAGCTTTTTTTCCCCTCTTTCTCTCAATCTTTTTTTTTCTCCTTTCTGCCCCAATCGAAAATTATACAAGTTGAGTGGCGGAACTCAACACCGAATTTAAAACGAGCCGCCTGACTATTCAAAAGCAATAAATTTGATTAATTACAATTAATTTACTATAAACTGTCTCGTTGTGTAGTAGTTAAAAAAACCACAAACTAAGTGTCACGTCACGCACACCCACCTTATATGTCACACTGTAACCATCACTCTGATACATGCGACAAGCGGCGCGTCCAGATTGAAATTTATGAGTTTTATTACGTTATGATATTTAATTATATATTTAAATGTATCATTTTTTTTTATTTATATAGAGAATTTTCGTAAAGGAAGAAATAGAAATCTTACTCTATCTTCTCCATTTTCTTTTGTTGTGTTTTTATTCTGTAGATCCGTTCGAACATTGTTTAGATGCTGTATTTGAATTTATTCTTTTGAATTCTGCCACAGCGTTGTATCCAATTAACTTTTAGCTAACAAAATAGCTAAAATAAGAAGGTCTAAATAAAAAGCTTGTTTGCTTAATATTAGTAAACTGTTAAAAAAATATATATTCACAAAACAATATTTGTAAAACCCACTGCGTCAAAACGACATAATACATAATAATAATAATACCTCCGCCTCTTATTTAAAGTAATTGAAAGTAGTTATCATATAATTATTAAAAATACTGATTGGCGTGTCGTGACACTATCACGCCGTCACGTCAGATTGTCTCCATAACGCGACAGTGATTAATACACCATCGCGGTATATTTTCCAGAAATGAGGTGTTGAGTTGCAAGTGGAAATTCAACGTCAAGCTTTGGCTACTAAAGCGTAACTAACAATAAATAATTCGCCCAAATGGGATTCGAACCCTGTAATATTTACGATCTCAATTATCTCAGACCATTAGAACGTATCATGTGTCATACATCATTCTCGGTTATTTCCATTTCACTGAGGCGAAGCTGCAGGTGGATAACTAGAAGTAAATATGAAGATAATAAAGATAGAAATACACAAAAGCTAACAGATCTATTATTGCATCCGGTGTGTAGTTCAAAAGGCAACGTTGAACGTAATTTGGAATGTCGCATGCCTTGTTATTTGCTAATGCATATAAATTTTAATAGTACATTTTAAACTAAAATGAACTCTATTTCTACATAATATAATATATTTTCGATTATACATCGCATTGCACCTGAGACAGCTGAGAGATTGATATGAAAACCTTACAAATAATTTCATATTTATTCTGATGTTAGTTAGTTAGTATTTGAATGAAATATTCGTTTTCATTTCAAAGAAACAAAATATACTATAATAAATTTGCCTTTTAGTCACTGAAAAATTTTGTCAGTCGTGTTTTATGATTTGCTCAAAAATGCTAGTAGCATGTTTATTAGTGAAGATGAGTTATTTGTATTTTTTAGCTTCACACTGTATCCTGCATTGTGGATAGGCAAAAAAAAACCTTGTGTCAAGACACTATGTTCCGGACGTTCTGTCCAATTTTCAATTGTACTAACTAAAAAAAAAACAGTAGTCATCTCTTTCTTTTTTATTTTTGTTTATTTTCATCACCTAATGGGATATGATCACCTCTCCCCCACCTCCTTTAACATCGGAAGAACTATGGGTGCGATGCCGGTCTTTAAGGTGGAGATAGAGGTGCTTTATAAGGTGCTATATTCTATCGATCCATGCCCTACACTGTACTGCAGTCGGCTATCCCACAGTTACGTTGTGCGTAAACGAATGTTGTAGCAGAGATCATACAGTGAGAAGAAGTCTCTACGCAAACCCAAAGTGTTTCCAAGTGTTTCAAAGTACTTTTCACAAATAAACTATTAGATCCCTAATGATTTGAGCGGCTCTACGCTGCATGCGATCAAATGGTTCAACCTGATACTGGAGTCCACCAGCCCATAGATGAGAACAGTACTCTATATAAGGCTGAATCTAGGATTTACACAGGATTGGACAGGATTTATTAATATACATATATGATTTAAGAATATATATATTCCTCCCTTACTTAAGATTATTCACAAACATTAATAACATAACTTTATGCAATTTTGTTTAATGGGGGAAAATTTTTGATTTATGACATTTTAATTCTAAGCTAATGTAACCTAGCTACATATAGTTACACTATTTAAGAGCACTGCTCTGTAGTAAGACTTGGCGAATCCTTTGAAAGTTCTTTGTAAGAGCCTGCTCTTGATGTAATTATACTTTGTTGTGGTCACCACACACTCGCTGCGTAATCGTCTTATGAGGTGCATGTTTGAAATTCCAGCAGATTTTGTAAGTAAAAATCAAATAATATGCAGAAAACTACAGTTCTTTATGTTTATCCCTCGATCAAGAGATCGATGTTGTGAACCGATTTCCATTTTTTTTAGCTGCTAAATTTCATAATTCTAGATCAACCGGAAGTACCTTATTAATTTCGATTACATTTGTAGCGTCGAAATACGCGTTTTTGGCGATATAAATCCTCTCCTTCTAATCTTTTTTAAAGTAATAAACGGCCATATCTTTTTTAGAGTAAATGTAGAAATGTGTTTTTTCAGAAAATTATAGATCCGTAGATCTGAGTATATGGTATGAAATTCAACTCGATATCTCCAAGCTTCTTGAGATAAATGCTCTTGACAGACAGACAGACAGACGGCCAAAAAAGTGATTATAAGGATTTTTTATTTGCTTAAAAGGTACGGAACCCTAAAAATAACTAAAACACAATAATTTATCTAATTTTTTTATATATTTCAAAAAAATATATATTTTAATAACACAGATTCCATACAAGGTTGGCGGGTGCGGGAGTGTAGCTGTAATCTGTATGTATGTATATGTTGCAAGCAGAGCGTGAAGAGACCTCAGTCTGAGAGGCACTAATTCCAGTAATTGCTGACGCTTTGAAGCAAATCGTGGGGAAATTAAACAACCCTAGAGACGACAATGTATTGAGATATAAACATTATGTGTTCATATTATTTTACGTTAAGTAATTTTAATTTAATATATATTTTTTTAGATATAAAGGGCGTCATGGCAAAGGGGCTCAAGAGTGTGACTGTATTACGACGGTTTATTACGGTTGTGGGTTTGATCCCCACTCGAAGGAATGAATTACTATTTATTAATATTTTTATTTCTTCGTTCTGGTAACAAAGCAAAAGCCCGGCGTTGAGTTCCACCAGTCAACACGGAAAGCCTAAACAATTTGGCGGAAAGTGGAGAACAGAGTGGCTGAAAAAGGCTCACTTTGCCTACCCTGGGGGATACAGTGTGAAGCTGATCTTTTTTATTACTGTTTATGTTTATTTTTATTACTGGATGTCAACACAGCGGCTTGTAATACAGTTGTGGGTTCGGTTTCCTCTCTGGTAAGATGAAAAAGGGCAGCTTTGAGTTTCGCCACTATGATATGAGATAAGAAACAACATCCATTGCAATTGCAATCAGATGCTATGCTCCTGTGAAACGATGTGGAATAAATTATAAAACTATTCATAAAAAAAATCTTATATAATACAAAAAATTGACAATAGTCCAAATAAATCTATCTGACCCTCCACCAGGTGACAAGCATAAAAATATTTTCTCACGGAAAAACGCGAATTACGCCAAAACTTTTCACAATTCCCTCACTTATATTAGAGCAAAAGGTTTACGCCCACCACTCCTATATATTGAAGAATTTCGCTTAGTCACAAACTATCCGCTTGACCCCTATTGAATAGATTACACTGTATAATAAATATTAGATTTAGATTTCAAATGTATTGTAGAAATGGTTTGTGGAAGAAATTTATTACTGTCTATATTAGTATTTTTTTTTGTTGTATAAGTCATCCATCAATTGCTCGGCTAATTAAAGCTGCGACTTGACGGTTGTGGGTTGAATTCTCAGTCGTGGGAATGAAACATTTAATATTTTCTCACTCTGGTAACGAGGCAAAATCGTTTATTGAATGTCTTAATAATACCACGGAAAGTGGGGACCGCCTTTGTCTTAAGTGAGAACGGATAATGTTATGTTTTTATATAATTCTATGATATTCTCTAGAAAAAAGAACAAAAGTAAATGACAAATAGACTTAAAAAAAATTATAATCGCTTTGCGCGTTATAGAGCCGGACTCTCCAGAACATTTTATTTTCAATATTTCAAATTTTTCATTTGTTTTGGTATGCTCGTTTCAGGATCACATTTTTCAGGTAAAAAAATATATTTTTCCGTTTCAATCGTCCTAGTAACGTTGAAAGCTTCTAAAAATTGAAGTGGACATGTCACTGACCGATTCGTCAATATGTTCACATTTTTAAAATATTATATTTTCAATCTTTTGCCGGCATGTCAAATAGGTTTCTATCTATTTTGACCAATATATTCTTTATAGCTTGAAAGCAATATCATTGTTTTTTATTATTAGCTTCACGCTGTATCTCGTATGTACCAGGACAGATAGTGTTAATACACTCTATTTTTCATGGACTGTCCAATGTTCGTTACATTGCATACTGAGTGGCGGAACTGAACGCTGCGCTTTATTTGATGAAAGCGAGGAAATGAAAATGTTTCATTACGTCGAGTAGGAATCAAACCCGCAGCCGTCACATTTACATTAAAACGCTCAATAAATATAAAAATTAAGTTAAAATTAAATCAGCTTCACTCTGTATCCCGCACACAGCAGGGTAGACAGAGGGAACCTAGTGTTAAGACACTCTGTTCCCCACTTTCCGCCGAGTTCTGGAGGCATTGCGTGGTGAGTGGCGGAAGTCAACGCCGTGCTTTGCCTCTACACCAGAGCGAAGAAATATATAAATGTAAATAAATATTTTGTTTCCTCGAGCGGGGATCGAACCCACAACCAGTCAATTTTACGGTCACACTTTGTGCCTCTACGCAACGACTGGCCACTCAATAAATAAATTAAAAAATATATATATATTATATTAGTCCAGCCAAGTGAAGTCAGTAAACATTCCGTTTTACGACAGTTCTGGTTTCACAACAAATAAGAATATATTAGCGAGTGCCAACCGAAAAGCGAGCAAGTGGGAACGGAACGCTAAATGCTGAACAGCTACAAAATTAATGTATGACATTCGTGTCGTGTGGATGTCTGTGTCAGGGGGCTGCGGTCTGCGGGAAGCGAGTTTCTGTACTTTAAAACGTGCGTATCACATTTTAATTTTTGAACTTTGCTTTCGTCTTTTACGTTTGTTTAATATGAACATAATTAATGTATATGTGTGTGTGTGTGTGTGTATGTGTGTGTGTGTATGTGTCAGTTTTCGTATTGATTAGTATATACCTTTTTTGGAATCTGATTGATATTAGTTATGATGTTGTCGTGGCGCAGTGGCACTCAGGAGAATGAACGATTATTTATTAATATTTTCTTTTGTTCGATATGGTAACGGCAACAATTTAAGGTCAGACGTTGACTTATTGTACGTCATACGCATATATCCCGATATTCAACTAGCTTTTAGCAAATCTTTATTACAAATAGCAAAATACTGTATACGTTTAATGTTTGACATTGGATCCCAGACCTATTGTATCGACGGTCAAAGCTGATCCTAGGGATTATTTCATTTGAATAGGCTTCACTTTCCTTTATATATAATATCTAGATAAATAGTGATAAAAAGATTTGGTTTTGCTTCTAATATGCTTACATTGTTATATTAGGGAACAAAGGAGAGCTAATCATTCACTTATAAATATAATGAAATATTACGTATATAGCTTGTATTTTCATTGCTTAGAATATTTCGTAGTATAAATAAATTAATATTATATTTTTTTATTTTTTTTTAAAACATTTTTATAGTGTTATTCCACACTTAGGAAAGAAAGATACTTATTGAGAAACTAAACCATACGAACGTATGGCTTAATTGGTTGGAGCGCTTGGACGGTGTCCGAAGAGGTGCGGGTTCAAATCCTGTTACGTTCAAATTTTCATACGTTTTCTTAATAAATAAATTATTAATTATAAAAAATTTTGTCTAGTTTTCTGTGCGTTTGTACATGCTACTTAGAAACGGTTTAACTGATTGCATTTTACCCTATTGTATTTTTGGAAAACGTCCTTTAACCTTTACTGTTTGTTTTATTTAAATCGCTACATAAAAAAAAATTGAATCACATACACACAGTTATATTACATATAGCATGTTACAATATTGCTACAAAATAAGTGTTTTATTGAATTGACTAAAACTTAGGTTTTCAATGTTTGAATATTGTCTTGAAAATCAAAATATTGTAAGGACACGAAAGTAATTCATATTAGTTAACAAATAAATCGAGGCTGTCGTGGCGCAGTGACTGTAACGCGACGGTTGTAGATTCGATCCCCATTCCGCTATTCAACACTTAATGCCTCGAAAAATTCGGCGGAAAATGGGAAATGGAGTGTCTTAACACTAGGTTCCCTCTACCTACCCTGCTGTATGCGGGATACAGCGTGAAGCTGATTTTTTTAAGCAAATAATTGTGTAGTTCAAACAGACGAAGACAGGACCGGATCATTCTATATATATATTTTCGACAGTATTTTATTTATCGTGAGGCCAATATCCATTACTAGCTATAGTTTTAACGAATACGTGTGTAACGTTGTTTTAGCGGATGTGGTAGAAATATTTGTACGAAAAATAAAAAAAATATATATATTTATTGATATAACTTGTTATTGATTGTTTCGGCTGACACTGCATCCCTTAATTCACGTGACAATGTGATTTCCAGAGTAAATATTTATAATGGACTTGTAATTGGCAGAAAGTTATGTTAAGATACTTCGTCAATTATTTTCCACTCTTTTAAAATATATTATGTGTAGAGTCGCGGAACACAACGCCGCACTATCTCTTACAAAACCAAGAATATGAAAATAATCAAGTGGAGTTTGAAGCCACGGCCGTCACATTTACAATCAGCCATCGTTCCACTACGTTAATGAATTAATGACGTTCATATTTCTCAAACAAGAAAGCGATCAACTATCAATCTAATTTAAGACACCAAATTCAGGCGAAAAACATGGAATGAATTGTCTTAACACTAGGTTCTCTCCTTACCCTGTAATGTGAAGGATACAGCGTGAAGCAAAAAAGGAATATAATAAACGTGAGTATGTTAACTATATTCTTTTTTCTAACTTCAAGCTGTTAACACAATTTAGTACATAAAAATGTATTTTACAAACAAAACATGTATCATACAAAAGCTAATGGCGACGCAATTTCAAATAGTCTGTACTTTACTACATAAAAATAAAAATAACTGTCTCAAAGCTTGCAAACGCGACCATTATCTTTCCTCCCATCGTTTGATGTTCGACACATGATCCAGTTAGCGTCGTTACGCTTTTACTTATTTATTTTCGTACTAAAAGAAGCTATATTATTGTGTTGTTTTTCTTATTTATGTCTTTATACTTAACGCTTTATTCGAGGAGGAGCAGGAAGGAGAGGCGAAGGCTTGCATACCTCTTGGGACTCGTAATACCTACCATCCAGAATGATCGTCTTTCTCCACCATTTTAACCACTCACTCTTTTATTATGTCTTTTTTATATTATGTCTCATATTATGTCTTTTTTAACATTCTTTCATCGTTCATCATCTCCATATGCCCAAATTATTAAATTAATAAGTTATATCACTTTCTTTTTTAGCGTCACGCTGTATTCAAAAAACAGCGAGAAAAGGAGAGGATACTTCATACTGTAGCTTCGCTTCGCAATTTCCGAACAATTTTCGGGGCATTGTATATTAAGTAGTGGAACTCATCGTTGCTTTTAACCTGAGCAAGGAAATGAAAAGAAATAATAATAATAATCAGCTTCACACTGTATCCCGCACACAGCAGGGTAGGCAGAGGGAACCTAGTGTTAAGACACTCCGTTCCCCACTTTCTGCCGAATTCTGGAGGCATTGCGTGTTGAGGGGCAGAACTCAACGCCGCGCTTAACCTCGACACCAGAGCGAAGAAATGGAAATATAAATTTAAGTAAATATTTCATCTCCTCGAGTGGGGATCGAACCCACAACCAGTCGCTTTTACAGTCACACTTCGTGCCGCTGCGCCACGACTGGCCTCGATAAATAAAATAAATAATTCACGTGAGTGGGGGTAGTACCCACAATATTGCGTATTGAGTGAGGCGTTTACAATCGAACGCTACTGTGCAACAACGGCCTCAAAAAAGTTAAAAAAAATCTCTAAAACATTTCAATTCAATAAATAAAGTTTCCTGTAAAAGCCACTTTATGAAAAATACTTTAGAGTAGCGAAATCAAAAGCAGCACAGGAAATATTTTTGATCAATATAAAGAAAATAAAACGTTAAAGTTAAAGTTTGTTAGATATAATGCTTCAATTCTTTTTTTTATACAAAAATTGTTAATAACATCATTAATACTTTCCACAAAAAAAAATATTATACTAATAAAACATAACGAGGCCGTCGTGGCGCAGTGGTATAACGTCTTGACTGTAAGCAGGGGGTCGTGGGTTCGACCCCCTGTCGGAGTAAAAAGACAAAGTGCGACATTTAGCACCGCCATTCAATAAGTGAATTTTCAGAAACATTTCTTAGCAATTGGCTCCCTTTGTCTTTCCTGCTTTAAGAGGAATATAGCGTAAAACAAAAAATGGCAATGCTGTAGACTATGTAAAGATCTTTGTGAAACTTTATATAGTGTATTATTATTAAGTATCAATCTCCATAACAGGACAGTGCGTTATTGTGTTTAAACATAGTTGCGGGTCCTTTGATAACGAAGCAAAGCGCGTCGTTGAGTTTCTAAATGACTCATCAATCACTACCAATTAAGAATAGAGAAGAACGTTAGTAGTTTAGACACATCGAGAGAATCAGTGAAGAAAAATTGCAAAAAATAATTATAAAACAAGATTGAGTGGCGAGATAGGTTGAGGGATATATTGGTTGACTATCGAGTACACAATATAAATGATACCAAAGAAAAGTCATGTAAAAAGAATAAGAACCCTTAGGATGGCGTGTATGAAGAGGTTGATGACAGTGGACGAGGCGAAAGAGGTATGCAGACACTGTGGTGTTTGGAGCTCCGCGCTGTCTGGCTACTCCGCTAGGCGTAAAGCGTAGAGGTTAAAAAAAGTACCATGACTAATCTGGTTATTACATATTTGAATAAAGAATACCATTTTTTCACTGTTCACCCTACTAAATAATTTTTCACGAAGCAATTTCCTTTTTCTATCAAATATCAACACTGAACTTTACCTCTACGTAATATCTAGATATCTACGTTACAAATTCAAGTAAATTATATTTAGGAATACTTGAAATCAAAGACAAAGTTAACTGGATTCCATTCACAAAGTTGGTTTGCGATAATGCTTGCTTAAATATCTAATGCTAACATTCCACGACTATTTGCCTTAATCGTTTGATAATAACTAAACTTTGCAAGTTACTACTATTGGTATAGTTTACTATAGTTATTAGCGACGAACTACAACGAGACTTTATAGTATAGTATAGTTTGGAATTACATTTGAAATAAGTGTGTCAATTAGATTTTATAAAAATATTGTAGTAGTATTTGATCCTGCACCTCTTGGGATCGCTTAGTCAATTTTGCCTAAGGATGTATGGTCGTCACGTCTAAGTTCTTTTAAGCTCGTGACACATCTAATAATAATTTTTCAAATCAAATCAATAGTTTCTGAGGTTAAAGCGTTCAATCAACCAAACTCTTTAACTTTCTAAATATTATAATAACATACAATTATTTTTGTTGAGATTTAATTAAATATTATATAATATTTTAAAATTGAATGAAAATCAAAAATATAAAAAAAATATTAAAAAACTATAACAGATTTTTTCTATAGGTATTTTTTTTAACTTAACTTTAGTCAAAAGATATTTCGTCATCCTCAGTCCGGCGAGATAAAATGCAGCGTTTCATTTTAAACATTTCAATTACGCCAAGTTTAAAAAACGGAGTGACTTACCACTAGATTCACTATTCCTACTCTGGTAAAAACAAAAAATAAAGCATCCATAAGGAAAAAAAATCAGGAAAACTTGCTAACATCACTGTTACATATAATGATATTATACACAAATGATAAATGATAGTCTCTCAACGAACGCTCAATTCCGGGACCTCATAATCGCTTACCCTTAAATGTTGCCACATATTTTATTTATGTTGCCATCGATTTTACTTTACTTAAGATCATAATTTATCTTTATACGAATTTACTTTTACTGTAAGGCAGTGACACAGTGGCCCAGCCTCTGACTGACGCGTCAGTTGAAGGTTCGATCTCCACTCGGAGGAATTAATAATTTTCAATTCCTTGGATTCCGCAAATCGACATGAAATGTCTCAAAAATGATGTCGAAAGTTAGAAACAGAGCGCCCTAACTTGAGGATAGGTGAGAGCACTCTGTTTTAAAGTAATAAAGTAAACCTACTTTACTTTATATACGCAGGGTACAGCGTGAACCTGCTATGTATGTAGGTATATTTAACAATACAGTAAAATAATATATATTTTACTCTTTTTATTATATATTTGTCACGAGAATAAATGTTCGTTTCTTACTGTGTCGGATAGATTTATATCCGGGCAGTGCCATCTGGCTGTCTTCGACACTACGATATATAGAACAAGTATTATTTGTTATCTCAAGTACTGTAAAACACATTGTAACTTTAAACTTTGTTTTGAAATTGGGAGTTAGTATATTTAGTTTCTAAAACGATAACAATTAAATTTTCTAGTAAACGGAAGTTTTTGTTGAAATTGTATATTTTGCAGGAACATCATTTTGTAAGATTCTTATTTAAAACCTTATATGCGTTTAATATATGGTTAACAATAATGGATGATTTTTGTTTTTGATTGTTGTTCAAGTGGATAAAATCAATTAGTAAATATATATTTTTTGAGATTGCTTAGAATACTCACAAATCACTAGTTTAAATATTATACGACGAGTATAATAGATACGAATTGACTATGGTTGTATAGTTTGAATATATTTTTTACTTTAAATTTTAGGAATTCCTGTCTTACTGCCTCCTTAGATCCAAGGACCCTACATACCAAAGTTACGGTTTCGACGAGGCGCAGTTTTGCGTTGTCTGTCAGTCAGTAACGAAAAAGTTTTGTATATATTAACAGTACAATCATATCATGAGGTCGAGACGTGTGTTTGCCAGTCATAAGCGTATAAAAGAAGAAAACGCGACAGGTTGTGGGTTCGAATTCCACTCGCGAAAATTAAATATGTAAAATTTCAATTTCCTCGCTCTGATGTCAAGGAAAAATGCGGCGTTGAATTACCCCACTCAATGCCTCTAATGCAATGCCTCTAGAACTCAATCAAAAATGGAGTGTCTTAACACTAGACTCCCTATGCCTACATCATGCAGCAAACATGCAGGATACAGTATGTAGCTGTATAATACATGAAATCTAAATCTGAAAATAATCAATTAACTAATAAGATACATTAATATTTTACTAATAAGATTTATTTATATTAATTTAAAATTAACGATCGCAAACCATTCTGCCATTATTTAACGACTACCAATAAAGCTTTGCCGATTTAGCGAACTAATCTTATATTCAGATTAACATCTTTCGTGACGACAAAATATGACTTTTCGGCTTATTGATTAATCTTTTTAAGCCCGATTTTTATTCTTACCAGAAATCGCGATCGTTTCAGGGAAAAAAAACGCTATAGCATAAATTTACATGCCAAAGACCGCCCGCACCGGAGGACATTACTTTTTTTTAAGAAAAATATGACAACCAACCTCCCTACAGTCGTCGGAGTTCCAGTTCTATTTCCATAAATAATAAATAACAGACGAGTGGGACGGACGGACGGAGCAAAAAGTATTTGCCGATATTTATTCTGATCGCGAATTTTCATCCACTTACCGAGTTTTATCGATATAACTTGCGGTACTTTCATTCAGTGATATAATTTTATTGTGATGTTGCCGGAATCGATTATTTTCGCCGTTCGTTCGTATTCGGTATTCGTTATGCTTTGTTAGTGATGTCTTCCTTTATATGGAACAGCGGGAAGTTCTAATATAACTTTTTGTCACATTCTTATTATTCCTTTGAAATTTATTCATATATATTGATATTAGCTTTTCTATTGGAATTTATTGGTTTAGATTGGAATTTCGCAAAGAACATGAAGTCATTTGTTTTTGTTGTTATAATAAATCATCGCAGTGCAGCTTTATAGCATCTGACGCACAAGCCCGAAAGTAGTGGGTTAGATTTCCAAACGGAGGAATGAACTATTTTTATTTCCACGTTCTGGTAACAAGATACAGCGCGGCGTTGATTTTCGCCACGTCATAACAATGTCTCGAAAATTATATATGTAACAGAGTGGCTTAGCACCAGGTTCTGCCTACCCTGGTATACGCGGGAAGCATTGTGAAAATATTATTATTGTTATCAAGTTATTAAACATGACAGATAAAAACTATAAGTTTCTTAAATTAAGTAATAAAAACAAAGCTCAATATGACGAGATACACGTATAATTTATTGTAATCTATCACTCCTTTCTTTCTTTTATAAGACTATGTGTAATGATTGGCGAAACTTAACGCCGCTTTTTTTCTATACCAAGTAACACATAACTAGCTAATTACATAAAATAAAAACGATAAAGCAACAGAAGAGTGACTCATACAAGATAAAAATAAACAATATAATAGTTTACAATACCCAATTGATTCTTAAAGTAAAAATTAATCAGCACCTTTCTATTCAACTAATGCATACATTATGTAAAATACTTAGTCAACGTGTGCTTTAGTTAAAACTGCTGAATATTTAAAACCAGTTTCAAAGCTTTGATATACTAAAGTGGTTGAAAACGGATAATTATAGTATATTATTGTGATAAAATTACATATACATTATAAATAATATATTGAATTAAAGCGAACTGAGGCCGTCGCGTCGTATCGCAAGAGCGCAAGGGTGTGATTCTAACGCAACGGTTATGGGTTTGATTCTCATTCTAGGGAATGGATTATTATTTCTTAATATTTTTATTTTATCGCTCTGGCACTAGGGCAAAAATGCGGCGTTGAGTTCGGCCACTCAACACTCAACAGGTATTGCGCCTCGAAAAATTCGGCAGAAAGTGGGAAACGGAGTGTCTCAACACTAGGTTAGCCCTGCCTACCCTGCTGTGTGCGGGATACAGCGTGAAGCTGATTAGATTTTTTATATTGAATTAATGTTAGATTTACTTTACATTTTATATACAGTAAGTGTGTGTTCTTTTCTTCAAAAAGAAAAAAATACATTCTTTTCTCCACTTTTCGAGTGGCAGAAATTGGTCTTGCCATAGAGGGGAAATTTAAATAATAACTTTCAGGGAGTGAAAGATTACATAAGCATCACGATTATTCTTATCAAATTCTATCCGTCTCAAAAAATATGACAAATTTATAACTTTATAATGCTTACTTAAAATATGGTTCATTTTCCCAAAAATACATAACTATTATTACGTTATATAAAACATAGAATATCATTCCAAAAATATATACATTCTTTAATATTAAAAAAAATATTAAACATTCGAAACAGAAAGAAATCAAACCTGTTCTTTCCATCAAGAGTTCCTTCTTACCTACAACGAAATAACATTCAAGAATGTGACGGAGTGGTAATTGTGATATTAAAGCTAAGCGTTTCTCATTGTCATTACACAATAATAAAAAAGTGTGTCAAGCGGCAAAAGGCACAGTTGAGAGCGCTGTAGGCGAGTTTTCTGGTCCGAGTGTACGGAGCTTTTTTTTTATTCTGTAATTGTTCGACACGAGTCGATATTTTACAGAATTTTTGTTTTTTTTCCGGTTTTCATACCTCAAACGGTCCAAACGGAAATCTTATAGGATCACTTTGTTGTTCGTCTATCCGTCTAAAAATACTATTAATTTGTCTTGAGATCAAGTAGAGGTATAAAGCCGAAATTAATATCAAATATTCGGGTCTATGATCTTGAAGCACAGAAAATATCAAGCTTATTAAATAAATCACCCTCACGCTGTATCCCGCACACTGCAGGGTAGACAGAGGGAACCTAATGTTAAGACACTCCATTCCCCACTTTCTGCCGAATTCTAGAGACATTGAGTGTTGAGTGGCAGAACTCAACGCCGCGCTTGTCCTTGACACCAGAGCGAAGAAATGGAAATATAAATTTAAGTAAATATTTCATCTCCTCGAGTGGGGATCGAACCCACAACCAGTCGGTTTTACAGTGACACTTTGTGCTCCTGCGCCGCGACTGGCCTCAACCTCAAGCTTATTAGTCACCGTAATTAAAAAATATGAACTTAAATGTATACATCGTTTTTGCTGAACTTTGTATGAAATTCGTCACCATAAACCTGAATATTTGATTTTAATTTCAGCTCGATATCTCCATTCAATCTCGAGTCTTGACAAACGGACGACAAAGTGTATCTAATAAGGGTTTCGTTTTTACGTTTTAAAATAAAAAAAAAATATAGAAAATTTAAATATAAACTTTCAAAATCATGTTTTGACAAAGATGATGATTCTTTATAAAAGCGAAGAAATAAAAATAATTTAAATATAATGACGGATTCCACGGAGTAAGAGTCAAACCCATAACCGTCCCGCTGAAAGTTAGACTCTGTGCACTTGCCACACAACTGCCTCAAGCCTAAAAATTTACTTTTCAATATAAAACTTATATATGTACATTTTTTTTGCTTCACGCTATATAGGATAGGCAGAGAAAATCTGAGATCTTAGTTCCCAACACTCTATGATTCTTGAGGTGTTGCGTGGGGAGAGGCGGATCTAGACGCGGCGCCTTGTTACCAGGGCGAAGACATTAAAATATTAAATATTTCATTCCACGAGTGGAAATCGAATCATATTTTTTTTTAAATCTAAAAAAAAATATGGTGTTTTCTTTAACAATTTATAATACTTTATAAATTCAAGAAAAAAAATCTTAGCAATAATTCTTATAGCACTTGACACACTTGTTAAGCACCATTAAATTTTGTGTTGTCAGCGTATAAATCATCCTCAACTCAACGTTTTTAGCCGAATTGTTTACAAATCCACTTGTTTTTCTTTTGTGAGTTAACGATACTTATTCAATAAGTGAATTAGGAAATGAATATTATTTCTGAGGACATCGTGGCGCAGTGGGACAACGTCTGACTTTAAGTGCTACGGTTGGGTTCAATCCTTGTAGGGGAAAAGTTTTATTTAAATCATTTTCTTTACCCTGCTGTGGTAGGCATAGCATGGCGTTGAATTAAGCCACTGAAAAATATCGAAAATTTGTTAGAAAGTGGGGAACAGAAGGTTTTACTTACCGTGTAAAACGCGGTGTTTAGTTATTACTTATGTTAGTGTATCAAAACAATTCATATCTTTTAATGGAAGTTGATCCCACAACGGACGCATTTACAGTCAGGCGCTATGATGTTATCCCACGACGGCCACTATCAAAATAATTTATTTTCTTTATAATTGATGCGTCACGTTGTATTCTGCTTATAGCAGAGGTGGCAGAGGAAATCTAATGTTAAAAAACTCCATTTTCATTATGGGATTTTCGTTCTCCACTTTTCGCCGTATTCCAGAAGCATTACGTGTTGAGTGGCGTAACTTAACGTAACGCATTTCCTCGTTACCAGATGAAAATATTAAATATTTAATTTCCTCCAGCGGAAATCGAACCCACAACCTCTGGCATTTATAGTCACATATTGGTACCCCTGCACCACGACTGGCCTCTGTCTGTCACTCCTCTATTTCTCACCGGGAAAACACTATATATTACAAACAATTCTAAATAAAATAGGTCCTAAAGTGAAACAAACAAACACCTCTCATGTCCGTAAAAAATTGAAACAATATACAGCTTAAGCGTTAACTAAAATTTCAAAAAAAAAACAGAAAAAAAATAAAATAAACAGTTTTTCAAACAGGCTTTACAAGCTTTCTGAAATAAAAAGCTGTAGAGTTCAGAACGCTGTTAGTAGTTTCTCTTTTTCAGCAAATGAGTTGTAACTTTGTAATTTTAAAAGTTGAAATGAGTTTTAGTAATCTTGTATGTATGTATATTGTATATTTTGTCTTGTATCTAGTGCTAATATAATGACATTTTTTTTTAATAAAAATATAGTACGAAAGTATCAACTAAGACGTCTGTTTACTTTTTTTTATTTCTATTTTTATACTGATTTATACTTATACATTTATACTTATATTTATTTTGATTATTTATTTATTATTATACTTTCACTGCTGCCTACCCTGCTATGTATCCCGCACATAGCAGTATAGGCAGAGGGAACCTAAAAACCTGGTGTTACGACACTCCGTTCTATTTCATTTCTGCTTTCCACGACTGGAAATGCACAGCGGATAATTGAAAATGTAGAAAAACATTTTCAATATAATCATATATAGAGCAACGACCGAATACAAAACTAACGGTTTTACAGTTAGACATTGCCTCACTACGCCACGACGCACTCTAACCTCTTTAAAGCCTAACCTTTACAATTAAGCGAAAAAAAGGAAAGGAGTGTCTTAACACTAGGTTCCCTCCAGTTTTACCAAAAAGGCGAAAAGAACTGAGATTCTCTGTGCAGATCCTAAAACTCGTATATAGAATATAAAACCAGTAAAAGTTATGTTCAAAATATAACTTATTATACTCCCATGACAAATTAGAAACGAAATCGATGTAATAATATAATTAATTCGTGTTTATACTGCTATCAAAGTCCGCCGGCCAAATTAGATGTTCCACGAAAATTAATTTTACAATGTGCCAATATCATATTGTTATTAATAATTGATAAGAGCCTTTGTGGAAACGACTCGATCGGCCCCGTTTGATACTGGCTTACTAATGCTTTATTATGATTGAAACTTATTTTGTAATTATATCTGCATTTTTTTTCAGTTTTACGCTGTATCCCGTATATAGCAGGGTAGACAGAGCAAGCTTAATGTGAATATACTATGTTCTCCGCTTTTGGCCCAATTTTTTGAGATATTGTGTATTAAGTAGTGGAGCTCAACGCCACGCTCTGTCTTCTAACTAAAGCAAGGAAGAAGAAGGGAAAACGAAACAGAAAATCAGAAATAAATTTTAAATATTATACATATTCATTTTCATTCATTCATTCCAATACCCATTTCTATATAAACAACTATATTAACTTAAGAAAAATAAGCGCACAATAAACACAAAGCAAAAATACACTGTGTGTTGAATTCGCGAGCCTTCTAAGAAACAGTTCACTTCTGTCCTTTGACATTTATAAATGACTCGTTGTAAGCCACTTGAAAGTCGGAACTGAAACAATACTGGCCACTCGTCCACTTTGGAACGTGAAAAACCGTAGGTGATGAATAATACTACACAGTACTGTACTATACTGCAGTTGTATTGTATTATATTTACTGTATGTTTTAATTATTTTGATCGCATCTTTATTCTATACTTCTATAATAATGTTTTGAAGCTGATGAGTTTTATTTGGTTGAATGTTCTAATCTCAGGAACTGGTTCAAAACAAAAAATCAGTTAGGGAGTAAAGTACTTCAAATGTTTTTTGTATAAAGAAGTAGGCAGTTAACATGAAGAGACAAAAACCATGCCACGCCTTAAAAGTACAATAACGAGTCTATTATTTTTTTTTGCATATCATTTAAANAAAATATAGAAAAACATTTTCAATATAATCATATCTAGAGCAACGACCGAATACAAAACTAACGGTTTTACAGTTAGACATTGCCTCACTACGCCACGACGGACTCTAACCTCTTTAAAGCCTAAAACCTTTATAATTAGGCAAGAAAAAAGAAAAGGAGAGTCTTAACACTAGGTTCCCTCCACTGTTTTTACAAAAAGGCGAAGAGAACTGAGATTATCTATGCAGATCCTAAAACTCGTATATAGAATATAAAACCAGTAAAAGTTATGTTCAAAATATAACTTATTATCTCCCATGATAAATTACAAACGAAATCGATGTAATAATATAATTAATTCGTGTTTATACTGCTATCAAAGTCCACTGGCCAAATTAGATGTCCCACGAAAATTAATTTTACAATGTGCCAATATCATATTGTTATCAATAATTGATAAGAGCCTTTGTGGAAACGACTCGATCGGCCCCGTTTGATACTGGCTTACTAATGCTTTATTATGATTGAAACTTATTTTGTAATTATATCTGCATTTTTTTTCAGTTTTACGCTGTATCCAGTATATAGCAGGGTAGACAGAGCAAACCTAATGTGAATATACTATGTTCTCCGCTTTTGGCCCAATTTTTGAGATGTTGTGTATTAAGTGGTGGAGCTCAACGCCACGCTCTGTCTTCTAACTAAAGCAAGGAAGAAGAAGAGAAAACGAAAATAATTAATTATTAAAAGAGATATTGGACCAAAAATAAATCCTCTGTTACAGTCACACATTATGCCCCTATTACACGACGGCCATACGATCTACGTATTGATTTATTATATATTCCCATTCTTTAAATATACCTAATTTTTCTCAATAGCTTCAGAAAATCAGAAATAAATTTTAAATACATATTCGTTTTCATTCATTCATTCCAACACCCATTTCTATATAAAGAACTATATTAACTTAAGAAAAATAAGCGCACAATAAACACAAAGCAAAAATACACTATGTGTTGAATTCGCGAGCCTTCTAAGAAACAGTTCACTTCTGTCCTTTGACATTTATAAATGACTCGTTGTAAGCCACTTGAAAGTCGGAACTGAAACAATACTGGCCACTCGTCCACTTTGGAACGTGAAAAACCGTAGGTGATGAATAATACTACACAGTACTGTACTATACTGCAGTTGTATTGTATTATATTTACTGTATGTTTTAATTATTTTGATCGCATCTTTATTCTATACTTCTATAATAATGTTTTGAAGCTGATGAGTTTTATTTGGTTGAATGTTCTAATCTCAGGAACTGGTTCAAAACAAAAAATCAGTTAGGGAGTAAAGTACTTCAAATGTTAATTGTATAAAGAAGTAGGCAGTTAACATGAAGAGACAAAAACCATGCCACGCCTTAAAAGTACAATAACGAGTCTATTATTTTTTTTTGCATATCATTTAAACTCTTTACCATACAGGTTCCGATTTTTTTACAATAATATCAACTACGTTAATTCTTTAATATTTTGCTTTACGCTGTATCTTGTGTATTTAGCAATCCTGCTGTATACACAAGATACAGCGTACACAAATCAGGGAAATTGAGTGTCTAAACACTAGATTTTTTTCTCTACCTATCCAGGTAGAGAAAAAAATCTAGTGTTTAGACACTCAATTTCCCTGGAACCGCCATGTTTTCGGGAAACACTCAATGTTGAGTGGTGAAATTGAACTCCACGCTTTGTCTTGTTACTAGAGTAGGGAGGCAATAATCCATTCAATCCTCAGGGGATCCAGAGGGAATCAAATCCACAACCTTCGTGCTAATACAATCAGACACTGTACCGCTGTACAATAGCCTCAATTACATATTAATAAATAAGAAAAACTCTACCTTACAACGTAAAGTACCTACCTATCGTATACTCTACAAAACAAAAAACTATCAATTTAAAATAACATACAATTTACAATACAAATCATTTAATTTAATAGTTTTCTTTCGTTTAGTAAACGCGGTTATTACTGCTGCATCGAAACGTTTTTAACATGCCCCTAACATGGCAAAGCGAAGGTAGAGCAAGGTAAAAGTAAGGTAGTAGCTAATTTTTGCGATACTATAAATCCTAATGGAGCATGCAAGTCGTTATGATGGAGTTTTTTTTGAATAAATCGCCGCCTGATGGATTGGAAGCACGTACAAAATTTAAATTTTATTGATGTAATAAAATATGAAGTTGTGGTGGTACAGCATAGGCTGGTTATGTGATTTGTTTTTAGCTTCACCCTTTATTTATGGTGGGGTAACCAGAGAGAATGGAGAACTAAATGCTACGGTACGGTACTGCCTCTCTCCTCACTGTAGGTAACGTTTTCATACATGCCCTTAGAGGGTTCCTCTTTTGTTTATATGTGACTTTCCATACAGTATCATCGATATTGTGTTTACGAAGGTCAAACAAGGTCTCATCGTAGAGGACACAGCTACGAATATGCGATAGTTGTCATTTTGAATACCTATCGGGATATTTTTTATTGGATTTATAGTTTCGCTATTGAAAATTTAATAATTCCGCTGAGGTTTTTTCCGCTTCCCTTTGGAACCGGTACATAGCTGGGTAGGCAAAGGTAACATAAAAACCCAGCGTTAAGGCACTTCTGTCCCTTAACTTCCTCTGGATTCCTAAGGCATTGTTTGTTGAGTGGCGGAACTCTGTTACTATAACAATATTAAATAATTTATTTCCTTGAATGGAAATCGGGCCCACAACCATTGCGTTTACTGTCGCTTGCACTACAACAAGTATCATATCAAATAAGTTTTGCAAGTCGAGGCCGGTCGTGGCGCAGCGGCACGAGGTGTGACTGCAAAACCGACTGGTTGTGGGTTCGATCCCCACTCGAGGAGATGAAATATTTACTTAAATTTATATTTCCATTTCTTCGCTCTGGTGTCGAGGTTAAGCGCGGCGTTGAGTTCTGCCACTCAACACGCAATGCCTCCAGAATTCGGCAGAAAGTGGGGAACGGAGTGTCTTAACACTAGGTTCCCTCTGCCTACCCTGCTATGTGCGGGATACAGCGTGAAGCTAATTTAATTTAATTTAATTTTGCAAGTTTTCAGCAGAATCGTATAATATACTATATAAATAAACTAAATATTTTTACCAACTTATAAACGAGTATTTTAACGAACAATTGAAGTTTAGTCTCTAACAATGACTATCAAATTTGTAGCAAAGTTGAAGCTTAAAATATTGTGCTTAGACTTCAATAATATTTGAAAATAGCAGACACTATCACATCCAAATTGCTGTGAGTTCGATACCCACTCGAGGGGGAATTGAGTGAAGTGTTTTAGCACTAGATTCCTTTTGCTTACCCTACTGTGCGGAAAGGGCGTCCCCTTGACTTGACTTGACTTTTCAAAGTGTAACTTCGGCATTGTAAGGGGAAAATAACAGAATGTACTGGAAATTAAAAGGTCAGTAATGTAAATAACATATAATAATACTTTGGCACATGCTGGATTAGAAAGGAATCTAGTGTTAAGACACAAAGTATCCCACTTTTCCACCAAATTCTGAAGGCATTGCGTGCATGACGAAATTCAAAATCACGATTTGCCTGATTACCAAAGCAAGGGAAAGAAAATATTAAATATTTCATTCGCTCATTTGGGAATCGAACCCACTATTTATCACGGTTACAATCCCATCTTGTGTTCCTGCGCCACAACAGCACAACACACAACAACAACATGAAACAACAAGAAATTGGTGATATAATTTAACATTAAATATAAATTTAATATAACACACACTAACATTGAGTTTTTTACAAATGTTATTCACTGAAAACAGCTGTACAAACCTCACGGCACGCAACGGCAATCGCATGTTGATACAACCCGACGGAGGCAACCGTACGATGTTTTAGGGCAGTAAAAATTTACCGTTTTAAATAAAATGAGACTTTAGTGCTAAGTATACATTTGAATAATATTGGTTTATTCTCTTTTTTTGTAGTTTGTGAAATACTGAGGACGTAGAATTTAACGTTTTCTGATATATTAATGCCAAATGACTATAAGCGTATTAATTTTGTTCAAAAGCGAGCGAAGCCGCGGCGTTTAGTTCCACCAGTCAGCGGCATTTCTTGAAATTGGGGCGGAAAGTGGGGCACAGCGTGTAAATACACTATGTTCCCTCTGCCAATATTGCTATATGAGAGGTACAAAAAAAAAGCATTTTTTTCAATCCTATAATACACAGTTGTCAACTGCAGTTTAGAGTTATTGAATGGCGTAGTTATGTATAGTTTAAGTAAATAAACAGGAGATTGTAATTTTATTTTCAATTTTCAATAACTATTTATTTACTTAACTTTTATTAAATAACAATAATTTAACTTAATTTTAAATCTCCAGAGATGCACGACCTATATTTCAATAAATACTGAACTGATTTTGATTAAAATTGGACTATTTTTCTTAGTAATATCTATAGAGATATATATAAATATTAGTATTAAAAACGTACATAGAGCTTAAAAGCCAAAATAGATTAACATACAAAAACAGATCAACATACATGTCAATCTGACCACCTCCTTTTTTTAAAATAGGTGAGAAAAATATAGGACACAATACTACATTACTATACGGCTTTCTATACTAATAGTATATTTATGTAGGCCTACAGCAAAATCACTATATTGATACACAAAGGCAACTAAGTCAATCCTCATTCATGGGATGCACGAGGGATTCGTATTACAACAGCGAGATTTTTATGATATTGCTCTGGGTATAGTAGAAATAATAAAAGAGCCCAGCTTTTTAGTTCTTTTATTTTTTTTATATAATCTTTTGCCTGCGACTTCACCCGCGCGGTCAAATGAAATTAAAAGTTATGTATGACACTTTTAAAAGTAAGTTTAACCTTAACCTGTTTCTTAATAAATAAGTGTAATCTAATTACAAACGGACTATCTAACACAAAAAGATTTTTCACTTTGATCCAGTAGTTCTTGAGTTAAGCGTGTTATAACAAAATATAATAAAACTCAAACAGAATTAAAGTTAATGCCTAAAGTAATCATAATAACATTCTCTATCGAAGACAAAAATATCTCTACGAAAACAGAAGGTAATATAAGTGAGGTAGCTAGGTAGCTATAGGCGGGACATTAGGGGGCAAATCTCCGCCGGCGTTACACTTAAAATAAAATATGGGTTTATTTTGTAAGTGAAAATATCACTAGATTGTGATTCGTGATGAATTATTCATGAAAAGTCACTCGTTAAATATTTTATGTAAAAATAATATCTGTATAAGTATTATAATGTTTTTAGGGGGCTAGTAACTGTGAATGCTATGATTCTGGGTTGAATTCCAATTTACCAGGGAAATAATTGTTTTAGTTTGCTTCTTTTGGTAACAAACCAAAGTGAGGCAAGCAACGTATTGAAAATTGGGCGGAAAGTGAAGAACTGAATATTTTGACCCTAGGTTCCCTCCTACAAAAAAGGCTTAGTTATCGTCAAAATTATATTTTATTCGCATTTTTAATATAAAGAAAGCTTTTTAGAACAAGAAAAATATTGTTAATTTAGACGTAGAACGTATAGATTTATTCGCTATTACTATAAGATATAGGTTCAACCAGAATCCTCCTGATACGTAAATTGTTTTTTATTGTTATATGAACAATTCTTTAAAATAAAATATTTAATAAGATAAAATATTTACTTTACTATGTGGCATTGTTATTGTTGTTGTGTAATCGAGTGAAAATCGAACCCGCAACCGTCTCGTTTAGAATCAAAAAATATAGCTTCCAAATGACCAAATCCCACACGAAAGACTCAACTACTAAAACATTCTTTTACAATATCATCAACCTCGCTAGGTGTTTTCAGTTTTTACGCGGTCCCGATAGCGGCTGAAATATGAGAGGGATTTGCGAGTGTAGTGGCTGTCAGTCATAAAAGTGGAAATGTGCCAGGTAAAATGTACGCAACTTAGCGCCGGCAGGCTTGGGAGCGTTGTGAACTTTGCATAAACGGATTTTTTGCTTTTGTTACATGTCTGTTTTATCGTGATGGAAGATAAGAATTGGGTAATAATGATTTTGCTTTTAAGAAGTTATTTTAAAATGTTTTTATGTAATGGAGTTGATTTCCATTCAATTATTTTCGAAAACGGAGTACGAATGTTTTTATATCGGTTTCTCTCTGCCTACCCTAGTTAGTGCGTCGTGCTCTATGAACCTAGCCACAATCTATATATCGATTAAATAAAATTGTATTAACATTAATTACAATCAGAATAAAAAAAAAGATCATTCCCCTGAATGGGCATAGAACCCACAGCCATTGCACTTACCTACCTAGATTATCAACAATTATTTCCATCACAATATTAAGAATTTCATCTATAACTGAGTTACGTAAGGAAACTTCCCACTTCTCACAACTGGGGCATCGTGCCCGTGTAATAGCTGTCACTGAAAAACTACCTTGTGATATGTAAGTAAGCCGGTGTCCATGGCCGTAGCCTAAATACATTAACCGGCTGTGTTATAAGTGATATTTTTTTTTGAATATATTTGAAATGAGATTATTTTTATTTACCTTATACAGAGATTTACTTTTTATAAAATGCTCAAATGAACCGTAAGCATTACTCATTAATGAAGCTACGCAAAATAAATGAATTATAAACTTTGTTTTGCAGCTTCACACTGTATCCCGCACATACCAGGGTAAGCAGAGGGAACCTAGTGTTAAGACACTTCGTTTCTCACCTTCCACCGATTTCTGAAGAGCGAAGAAATGAAAATATATATGTAAATATAAACAAAATCAACTTAAATAGTATTTAATAGATTTTTTTTATATATTTATGTATCACACAACTGAACAAAACACACACACAGAATATATAATGATAAAAAAAATTGTAAAAAGGATAATCATTCATCTCTACAATGGATCTCTTCCAGAAACCATTGAAATATAAAAAGAAGCAATTCTGATTCAATATTTATACTTTGTTATATATCTATTACAAATTTTAATAATTTATTCGTTAAAAATATTTTTAAATCCATTTAATTAATTAACTTTCTACTTAAATTGACTTAATTCAAATATTTAAATGAAAAGATAGTCTGTGTTATCACAGTCATAAATATTTACTTATAAGCCAGTCATAGCAACTAACATTTTTATTTAATTGAATATTTTTGTACTTCTCAGTAAAAGAATAACATTAAAAGATATTTTAATTTTTAATGTAATTGAGGCCGGTCGTGGCGCAGCGGCACGAGGTGTGACTGCAAAATCGACTGGTTGTGGGTTCGATCCCCACTCGAGGAGATGAAATATTTACTTAAATTTATATTTCCATTTCTTCGCTCTGGTGTCGAGGTTAAGCGCGGCGTTGAGTTCTGCCACTCAACACGCAATGCCTCCAGAATTCGGCAGAAAGTGGGGAACGGAGTGTCTTAACACTAGGTTCCCTCTGCCTACCCTGCTGTGTGCGGGATACAGCGTGAAGCTAATTTTAATTTTTTAATTTATTTGGAATAAGTAATTACTTATATACTTCTATAACGTAGCCTACATTACAATATATTGACATTCCCGTCACATTCACGCTAGTGGCCATCCACAACGTCGTTTTCGTGAATTCAATTTTAAGAAACTTTTCTGAGTGCTCTCCTATACTTCCCAAGCCATGCCAAATATCAGCGTGCTATGCGTTTTTTTTTCGCACACTTTAGGGAAGGGAGGTAGAGTTTAATTTATAGACCCGCTCGCACTTCGTCCGCTTAAACTACACTATTGTTTATTTAGCAATCTGAAACATTTTCGTGTTCTTATTACATAATCATTTTAAAGGCAATGTAAAATAAAGTTTCATTCAGTTTAATAAAAATAAAAAAAAATGCTATTTCCTCGAACTAGATACTTTGAATTAAAGTTTAAGTTTTAAGTTAAGTTAGCTTCACGCTGTATCCCGTACACAGCAGGGTAGGCAGAGGGAACCTAGTGTTAAGACACTCCGTTCCCCACTTTCTGCCGAATTCTGGAGGCATTGCGTGTTGAGTGGCAGAGCTCAACGCCGCGCTTAACCTCGACNGCTGCGCCACGACCGGCCTACTTTGAATTAATATATTTTTTTATTTATGAACCGATTCAAATAAAACAACACGAAATGTTAAGGGAAGTTTGACAAAAAACAATTGTGAAAACTGCATTTAAATAGGTAAAGCCATTTATGAGATTAGCATGCACAAACGCACAGCTAAACTAATAAAACTTGAAGAAATCACTGTTTTGGGTTCTGTTACTTAATAAATGTCCTAAATAATAAATTTTCTCATTTATCTTGAATGCATGTACAAACAGGAATCAGTAACAATTTTATTATATGTATAGATTTCTTCGTTTACTCTAAAACGTAAAAAAAATAACCAACCAATACAAAATATTATAATAAATTCCAAGTCACGATTCCCGAATCACACATTAAAACGATACATCACATTAAATTTTAAAATATTATAGTGTTAAAGGAAATTATATAATAAATTTCGCTATAGATTTAACACGATTACTCGAATTATTATCACGGAATATTAATAAATCGACTGGAGGTCCAGCTGTGTCCATAACGTATGCACACTCACGCCACCGATAGTGTGCTTTAAATGATTTTACAACTACCCTCCGCGACGAACGAATTACGACTTTATTACAACATCATAAAATATCTTTTCATATGGCCTCTAAATTGTCACTTGCTGTATTTTTGAACGATTTTAGACCTTAATACGTGGTAATAAGCAATTTTTGATTGGAAATGTAGATCTGGTCGCCGATACTGCAATGCCGCAACGTCGAACGACAAGCCTCTCAATACTATACAATACGACAATTATCCGTTTATATTTGGCTTTGTTTAAAAGCTGTGAAGACATCTCAGAAGATATGTGGTATCGTATAAATCTAATATGTTCTGAATGGGAGACTCTGTTCAGCAATAATGCAGGTGTTGTTTACGATAGCTGAGGTCAAAGGTTTATAGAAGGCTTGTATAGACGATTTCTGAGACTAGTCATGGAATTTAAGACGTGAAATAGAAGATAAAACTAGTAATTTTTAACCTCAGGCCTCTTAGACGATTTTCATACGTTTACCAAAATACATTTTTAGAAATTATAAATTTCAAATAAAAAACAACTTATCCTCATACTATTATATTTAATCAACGTCTTAGAAATAGCGGTAGCTGACGAACTAATCCAAATCTCACATAACTCGACGCTAGGTAGAATTGTAGGGGGTGCTTCAATCAAACGAGGGTCACTTCGGCCCGTACCGTTTAATTATAACAGAGGAGCTGCGGTGGGAGACTACGTGTACTGTGAGTGGTTTAAGTTGTTAGCTTAATACGGTTATTAATGTGGGAGTTCCAATGGTAAACACATGTCGTTTTCACATATCTTGCATTTGGCTTGGCAGATAAAGATAAATTAATAATTAAATAAAATATTGTTTTAAAAAAGCTAAAAAATACGCTAATATACACCAAGTGACACAACTGCTATAGAATGTGCTCGAAGTTATACACTGTATGAGCTCAAACGCGACTGGTTTACTAGTAATAACCACTGAAGAGTTCCACGATTCAGGTCCTGAAAGCAGAGTAGACAGAGGGAACATTTATAAGACGTTCCGTTCCCCTCTTACCGCAGAACTTTTCGAGGCATTGCGTGTTGAGTGGTAGATCTCAACACTGGACAGCGGACCTTGGTGCCAGAGCAAAGAAATGAAAATTTAAAGAAATAATAATTCATTTCCTCGAGTAGGGATCGAATCCACAACCGTCGCGTTTTAGTCACACCCTTGTACCACTAGGCCACGACGGCCTCTATTCATTGCGTAGTTATTTTATTATACCATAGTTAATGTTATACCATAGTTTATTCTTTACTCTTCTTACAGAGCAAATAAAGGAAATGAACCAATATAAATCTTACGGAGCAAATAAAGGAAATGAACCAATATAAATTTTTACCTTGAAAATTATTTTAGATCGTCATGTTTCAGCAGCACAGTGTTTGAGTGTAAACGTGACAAAACTGCTCAAAAACGGTGCACATTTTAAATGTAATAAACAAGAAGTTAAAATACGCTGTTATTTAAAACCAATATACGCCGTTATTTTTCAATTACAGAGAATAATAATCTCAGAGAGAGAGAGAAAGGCCTGTCCTGGCGCAGGGGCACAAAATGTGACTGTAAAGTAGACTGGTTGTGGGTTCGATCCTCACTCGAGGAAGTGAAATATTTATTTACATTTATATTTTCATTTCTTCGCTCTAGTGTCGAGATCAAAGCGCGGTGTTGTGTTCCGCCACTCAACATGCAACGCCTCCAGAACTCGGGGAAGGGAGTGTAACACTAGGCACCCTGCTGTGCGCGGAATACAGCGTGAAGCTGATTTTAATAATCTATATTGACCAAGAGGCAATATTAAAGGCAGAGGCAAAATAATTATCTAATAATAGACAAGACACCCAACATTCTATTATAAATAAAATATAATAAAGTGGAAGAGTTTGTTTGTTTATTTAAAGATATGAAATGTATGAAAGCTGCATTCTTCAAAAATGCTATAGGCTATATAACATTACGGTGTAAGTGTTATTTGCCTTGAATAACAAGATAAGATATATACATAGATACTATGTATCACAGAAATATTCTATTTTATTAGTTCTAAAATAATGTCCGAGGGGCGCTTACAGGGTAGGGGTAGTCTTCAAGTATCAAGATTTTAAACGTAGCTTAATGTGAAATGACAATTAACGACCGTTCAACCCAATTCAACCTGTTAATCGTAGTTTAACTAATAGATACCGTAAGATATTCAGCGTACGCTCAGTTAACGCATCGGGATAAGATTACACGACCAGAGTGTATTGGTTAAGTGATAGCCTCCGGTTACAATGACCAAAATTACAGATTATTCAACATATTGGCACATTTGGCACAAGTCTCAACACAGTGAGTGACCACGGTTTTCTTATTGTTGGGATAAATATTCTTGGTTATTATATAAATATTTATTACGAAAAATTATAATATTTCTAATTTATTATTCATACTGGAATAGAACTAAAGTGTGTCACCTAGTGTAAAGACTTTCCGATCCCCACTTTTGCCCTAATTTTCAGAACATTGCTTCATGATTGACAGAATTCAACGCCGGGCTTTGTCTTGTTACCAAAAAAATATTCCAAAACTAGAAAAATTAATTAGAAGATGAGACACATGTACACACTAAAACTTACCAAAACCTACATACTATCATGCCAAAAAAAAATAGAAAGAATAAAACAGATAAATCAGTCATAGCAACTCTACAATTCATTCATTTAACAAACATTGCCCAAAATTTGATACAATATATGAATAATTCAAATACTCCAAGTTATTGGTCCATGTGAAGTCGGTTTAATTTAATCTTAAGCCACGCCCAAACTTGGTCGCCCGTACAATTAGTGTTCCCCTTATAATTGCTTCACCATTCAAATCGTTTACATAGCGCTTGAATAGTAATGTACATATAAATACTAACTGACTCGTGGTTTGTATTGATATTAGAAATATATTGGTTTAGAGCTGTCGTGATGCTGTCTGATTATGGTCAAACCGTGGCGTTGAATTCCGCCAATCCCCAACGTCTCGGAATTTGAGGAAAGACTGCGGATTGGAAAGTTTTAACTAGGTTCCCTTTGTCTATTCTGTTATGGAAAGTGGAGAACGGAAGGTCTACTAGTCTCTTTGCTTACTCTGCTTCATTGCGTTTTAATCATAGAAATGGAAAAATACAGTGAGGAACTTATATTATGGATGCTGATTTAATTATGTATGGAAATAGCGGCTATCACAGTCCGGGCGTATTTGACTGTCGATAGTGGTTGATTAAAATACACTAAAAAATGTTTACAATATAAAATAATGTATTTTTGATCTGGTTCTAGAGGTATAAAGAACAATTTAAATTTCTGCTACTCTACTCGTAATTAAGGCAAGAAATGGAATGTAAGGAAGAAATTAAATTTTACTCGGTACTGTGCAAAAAATGTGACAAACACACAAACACAAAAAATATTATCAAATATATATGAACACACCTAGCACTAGGTTCTCTCTGCCTATCTTACTATATGTGGGATACAGTGAGAAGCTAAAAAAACATACATGAAATATATATTTTTTCTAATTACAATAACAATACGATTAACTAACTTATCTGACATAATGTATACTTATTTAGATATGGGATTCGATTTCCAATATTGATGTAATGCAACGCTCATTAAAGTGACTAACAGTTAAGATAAATGTGGTTTATTGCCATAATTACATGACGATTTATGGCTTGATTAACCAAGTGTTAGATTATAGTTGATAGTTTTGAAATTTTTGGAAAGATAAAATGGCACCGTGTTTTTTATCGAATGTAAATATTAAAATTTAATATTCGAAAATATTCAATTATTTGGTAGTAAATTTTGAGGCCAGTCGTGGCGCAGAGGCACAAGCGTCCAATTATAAGCGAGATGGAGTGGGTTCGATTCTTACTCGATGAAATTAAGTATAGAAAAAAAATATTTATTTGATATTATCATATCTTCACTTTAGTGAATGAGTATCACCGCTCAACCCACAATGCTTCCAGAAATCCGGTGGAAAGTAGAGAATGAAAGTATCTTAATGAGTTTCCCGGGTTCCCTTTGCCTACCTTCTATATGTGGGATATACTTAAAGCTAAAATAAAAATATTTAAATAACTTTTATTAGTGAATAAATCGCAGGCAAATAAAAGCGCTACAACAGCAATCTTGTTAAAAGTTCTATTTGGCTGTGACTTGATACGGAAATAAACTCTGTCCAGGTAAGTGATGAGATATATTTGTACAACATAAACTTACGTTTATGTAAATAATTCAAGACAACGACGGATGACGACGACGGCTTCATAAAATAACATAATATAAGAAGCCGTCATGGCGCAACGGTACATCCTTTTTAAACGTGACTATTGTGGATTCGATTCTCATTCGTGGGAATTAATTATTTTCATTTTCTCCATCTGATAACACGACAAAGCTAAGCTTTGAGCCTACCACTTAGCATGCAGTATCGTGAAATTTGACAGAAAAATAAAGAATGGAGTGTCTTAACACTAGGATTTCTTTGCCTACCCTGCTGTATAGGGTACAGGCCTGAGCCTAAAAAGAAATGTTTAGTGATAATTTCATTATTTTAACTAAATAGGTACTAAACTAACGATGGGTTATTTTTTTCCTTATTTTTCGCCAACAATGGTATCAAAAAATTATAAATTATAATTAAAATTACAACAAAAATATCCATTTATAAATAATAGCAATAGTTTTAAACTTTGTAAAGCCCGAAATACGTTACATCTCATAGAGTGGATCCAAAAAAGCCGATCCAAATTTAAATTCAACTCAGTACGTCGCGCCGTTGCAGAATTCAGAATGTAAAGTGTCCTAGCACTGTTGTTATGTCACGCTTCTACGCTAATGTGCAAGTCACACGAAATATTTATTTTTATATGTAAAAATATTTTATATTCGTATGTACGAACATTGAAATGGAACGTTAGCCTTTTTTATCTAGGGTTTTTTTATTATAAAGTTAAAAGTCTGTTTGGTTGAACGCGGTAATATCAGGAACTCTTTAGGATCGAGAAATTTACTATAAGGCAATTTATAGATTATATTATTTAATCGTTATATTTCTGTTGTAACTCACTGTACTTGCGGTCAGAGGTACCTCGGCCACTTAGAATTTTTCACATGCTATGACATTTTGTGGTAGTGGAATTTGATTATATAGATTTATTTGTGACGGATTTCAAAGATCCAACCCTCACATTAACACAGTATATTAAGGCACTCCGTTCTCTATTACCTACCTTCTATTACCAGTCGAGGCAAAGAGCGGCATTGAGTTCCGCCACTCATCACGCAACGCCAGAATTCGGCAGAAATTGGGGAACGAAGTGTCTTAACACTAGTCTCCCTCTGCCTACTCTGCTGTATGCGGAATACAGCGTGAAGCGTATGATTAAAATATTTAATTTTGTTTCTAATATAGCTAATAAATGTATATAAATATATTTACTTTACGCTGTATCTCGCATGCAGCGTAGCACAGGATTTCCTAATGATAAGACAATCCATTCTTTACTGTCTGCCAAATTTTCGAGATATTGCGTACTGAGTAGCTGAAATTCAACGCTGACCTTTGTATAAGGCTTAAAAAAGTTTGTATTTTGAAATAATAAACATTATCAGATTATACTATTATAAATACTCTATATTATATTCACTTTTATTGTAATGGCGTTTTATAATATATTAATTTGAGTTCTAGTTCAGTTTCTAATTCATAAAGAGCTCATAATGCGCTGTAGATTATATTTCTTGAAGAAATTATAATGCAGAACTTTTTCTGTATTAAAAGCTTCAATTACACATCATTCCCATATGCAGCGGTATAGGAAGATAATTTAGTGTCGAGACACTACTTTCTTCACTCACTGCCTGAAATTATAATATTATATATTATTTGACACTACTCAACGCCGCATTTGGCCTAACAAAAAAAACTACATTAGTATTTTGTTTACTAATTGGTACTAGTATGGCCACTGAAATACAATGGCCTTTCTAACTAAATGATAAATTTTATTATATTATAAATTTAATAATAATGATAATTTTTATTATATTGTAATATCAAATTACTTAACTAAGGAGAAATATAATATAATACACTTCTGTTAATAAATATTTACTATTATTAATTATAACAATAATAATATTCAAAAATATAACACCATTACCTTCATGAAAAGAGAAAATCATGAAAAAGCATTTACATTGTATTCACTCATCACCCACGGATGGACAAATTTATAAGGTAATATTAAATTTATCAACGAATGAAAATTTGTTCCGTATCCTCCCTCGCTCGAAATATTTCACGTCGGTTAACATATTATTTGATATTCAGATTTACATTGAAACACTAAGCATCAAGTAAAAGGCTTGAATATGTTAGATTAAATATATTACAATTAATATATTAGTATGTTACTGGTTAAGCAACAGTTTTTTTGGGTAGCGAAAAATTAAAAATCTTAATACAGAAACTCTAATAAAACAAAAAAAAAGTATTAAGACACTCCATTTCCCACTTTGCGTCCAATTTTCGATTTTTTTTATTGAGAAGCAGAACTCAACGCTTGTTTGCAGTTTTGAATTTGATTCCCACTCGATAGAATGAATTATTTTTTCGCTCTCGGAAGAATACAAAGCGAAGTGTTGAGTTCCGCCATTTAACACTTGCTATATTAGTACAAAATTATCAAAGCTCAAAATTCAACCTTTAAAAAGATTCAGGAAACAAGAAAAGACTTTATTATTTACACCATAAACTTACAAAAACTTGGACCGAAAACACCACAATATAATAAAAAGAACAAGCAAAATCTAATTATACAAAAACCCAGATTTCGATTAAGTAACAACTTTTAACATTAAAACACCTCCTTTGAAGAACAATAAGCAAAACGTTTTAATATTTCACATTTAGCTTGAATTAAACGACTTTGAACATGTAACGGCGCTCTTGATTAGAGTTTTATATTAATCGCTTAAGCAACTGTAATTAAGTATTACAAAACTCAAATTATAATGTACGAGTGCTTACTCGTATACCGTTTACACGATCTCGAATCGTTATTGGAGAGATTATTGTATTATATGTTATATGGAAACGTTTGCGGTGCGTAAAAGCTATGATTATGATTTCAATCCCACTCAGAGAAATGAATTATATTTATTCCACCGTTTTCCTACAAGACACCACGCGGTGTTGAGGTCCCCCGCTCAATAATTCGAACGGAATGTCTTTACACTACATTTAATCCACCATTTTAGTTGTATGTAACTTGAAAAAAATATATATTTTATAAAAAATATTAATTTGAATCTAACACACATTAAATATGACTTAAGTGATGATCTTGATGTGATCATCGTCAGTGAAACGAGCCATAATTGTTGGCTTGCCTTAAATATGATCGTAGATTTAGGACTCACGGGATCTCCATAACTGTATCGATAAAAAAAGAAATGTTCATAAAATCTAACATACAATACTCTTCTTATCAGATCCATAAATGAATATTATATAGAAAAAAAAACAGAAAGATTGATCACGTTGTTTTTGTCATATTTCTCAGATTTAGGGGAAGATGTTTGCTAATAGAAAATAATGGTATACATTATGGTGTTTATCGAAGACTTAAGTAATGTTTTTTTTTACTCTTAAGATGAATTTAAATAAAAAATACAGTTTTACTTAAAAAAACGATCTTTACGGCTTAATTTTCGAGATATTGCTTGTTGAGTGCTGAAAATAAGGGCCACGCTTTCTCTTATCAAAGCGAAAAAATGGAAAAAAAACTTTTTCATGTAATTTTGCTCTGTATCTCTCACATAGGCAGTGTAGGCAGAGGGAACCTGGAAACTTAGACTTAAAACACTCCGCTCCCATTAAGACACTTCCATTTCCCACTTTCCACCAAATTCTGGAGGCATCGCTTGTTGAGCAGGTAGAACTCTATGCTGGACTTTGATCGTTACCAGAGTGAAGGAATGAAAATATTTAATTTACTCGAGCGGAAATCGGATCCACTTGTGTCGCACACTTGTGACCCTGTGCCACGACAGAAATAATAAGTTTTAATAACTTTAATAACTTACGTATGTCGTACTTTTACATTGTAACCGGTGCGGGCGGATGCTCACAGTAACCAAAGAATTATTTGAAAATATTCTAAATTATCGATAAAATTTCCAATTTCTAATAAAATAAATGATTTAAGAAAACAAGGAATTAATAAACAGCTTATAGCTATTATTATAATTTTAACTTTCTTCTTTATATAATACGTATACAAGGATAGTTAAATAAGTACATAATAACATTAAATAAATACAAAATAATCATAAATCTTATCTGACAAGATAAGTAGGCTTTATTTTTCTTAATGATATTATGATATTACTGCGGGTAAATCAGCTATACTAAGACTTATGATACGGTTTTCATAGAAAAAAATCTTAAAATGTAAAAATAAATCATCGTAAGCCAAGTTCATTTCATTCTTCTTAAACGTTCCCCACTTTTCGCCCAATATTCGAGACGTTGCGTGTTGAGCGGAACATAACGCTGCGCTGTGCCCTTTAAATAAGTCAACTACGTCTGTACATCCATAAAACTGCCAAATATTTATAAAATTAATATTAAATTTTAAAATTGACAGCCATTTAAGAACATTAAAAATAATTACTATAACAAAATATCGCGTGAGTCGTAAGTAATTTTACTCTATAATGGGCGATTTGTTAAAATTGTGACTTCAATTACTATGAAATATTATAACGTGTATCTTTTCTTATTTAGCTTCATGATTTTCCTCCATAGAGGGGTAGGTTACCAAAGCGTAAATATGCAATTATTTTCATAATTTATGTATATAAAAGTGCATGCACAAACGAAACTTCTTAACTTTTGAGTTGATTTGAATCTTAGCATGTAGGTTAGGAAGTATTTGGAAGCACTAAGAGAGGAATTCTCGAAATATCTAAGGGAGGTATTCTACGTTTTACCTTTTAAAGTCAACGCAGGCAATGTTACGGCGACTAGTCAAAATATAATCATTCTCCGGTTTAGATTTGTACCTAAAACCATCTCGTTTATAGTCAGACGCTGAACCACTGTGCCATATTATGTTTCGCTTATAAAAAACTCGACCTTGCTCCACTCAGTCTCAGTTGCACTCATATACAAAGTTTGGATGAAATTAAAAAAGACTTACATACATAGTGGTTTTTATGAAGAAAATATTTTATTTTTTCTAGTAGTTCAAAAAATATAGGGTGATGCCTCATGTTTTTTATTACAAATTAAACAATAAATAGCACTTTTTTTTGGTATACATATATACATCTTTTTGCTTACAACAAATTTTGTGTAAAGCAAAATGTGTGACTGTGAAATCGACTGGTTGTGGGTTCGATCCCCACTCGAGGAGATGAAATATTTATTAACATTTACATTTTCATTTCTTCACTCTGGTGTCGAGGCAAGGCGCGGCACTGAATTCCGCCACTGTCACACATGTCGAGTGGCGGAAATCAACGCCGCACTTTGCCTCATTATTAGAACGAGAAAACGAAAATATTTAATTTCACCAAGTTGGGATTGAAAACATAATCATTAATTTAAATTTAAAAAAGAACCCACATCCATCATATATACATAGCATATAGCTTTTGTAACCGTGCCTTTACTACATTCAGTTCTTGGTTTATTGAATAATATAACATAAGACAGATAAACATTAATAGTCGATTTAATAGCCGATGAATTTAATTTTAATCTAAGCTATTAAATTCAAATCTGAATAAATCGGTTTATTATGCTTACTGTTTGCTATTAAAAAAAATATGAATTAAATGATAAGACCAATTATCAACTTAATTATAATTAGTTTTAATTATAATTATCGTTTATCAAAATAATAAAAACTTTCAGATTTTACATTAGTAAATAGTAGTAGAGTATAGAGACCTTAGTGCTAAGACCATTTGTTTTCCATTATCAGCCCAAACCCAAGACATTGCGTGTTGTCTGGCAAAACTCAATGCCGAGAAAAGGAAAATAATTTATAATTGAATATCGAACTTACAACTAATGCATTTACAGTTATATGCTGACTCACTATGAAAATTGAGGCCGGTCGTGGTGCAGCGGCACGAGGTGTGACTGCAAAACCGACTGATTGTGGGTTCGATCCCCACTCGAAGAGATGAAATATTTACTTAAATTTATATTTCCATTTCTTCGCCCTGGTGTCGAGGTTAAGCGCGGCGTTGAGTTCTGCCACTCAACACGCAATGGCTCCAGAATTCGGCAGAAAGTGGGGAACGGAGTGTCTTAACACTAGGTTCCCTCTGCCTACCCTGCTGTGTGCGGGATACAGCGTGAAGCTAATTTAATTTAATTTAATTTTTTCACTATGAAAATATGGCCTCGAGGATTTAAGGTGCCAAAAATAGAAGATAGATATGATCAAAAAATACTTCTTTGAAGATCTTAAATAATAAGGAAATGGAAAACAGAGTCATTTAGTACTAAATGACTCTATTTTCCATAAATAAAATAAATTCTAAGTTAAAATTAAAAAAAAATAAATAAACTCCCTTATCCTTATATCATCATCAAAAACTAATAATCGAAGAACAAATCTATAAATTAGAATTAAGTAAGCGTGATGATTGTGGCTTCGATTCCCATTCAAAAATGTGTAAATGTCTTAGCACTAGGTTCCCTCTGCCTAAAAATAATCAAAAATTTTACTAGGTTAAGTAACTAAATAATCGGTACTATACATATTCTAGATGCAACATCAATTTCATCTTAACAATGTGATATCTCGATATAATCGAGACGTACATTAATTTCAAATACATAACAAGGGCCGTTGAAAAGCGAGTTCTCCACTGACTTAGAAAATATGAATATTAAAAAGTTAAGCTTTTATTCGGTCTTTAAAGTTTTTATCGATATATTCACTCGATCGCTTATGACGACCACTCCGCCCGTTTCACTATCAGCTTACTATGCATGAGCTTTAAAAACATATAGCAATATTCATATACATGTAAGTTTAAAAATGAAGCTATGATTTTAGAATATTTTCTGTATGGGAATTGCGAAGCGTGAAGGAATATTTGGCGTTTATAAAGTAAGTGAGGTATATGGGATTAAATCAAAATAAATCAGCTTCACGCTGTATCCCGCACACAGCAGGGTAGGCAGAGGGAACCTAGTGTTTACTACACTCCGTTCCCCACTTTCTGCCGAATTCTGGAGGCATTTGCGTGTTGAGTGGCAGAACTCGACGCCGCGCTTAACCTCGACACCAGAGCGAAGAAATGGAAATATAAATTTAAGTAAATATTTCATCTCCTCGAGTAGAGATCGAACCCACAACCAGTCGGTTTTACAGTCACACCTCGTGCCGCTGCGCCACGACTGGATATATGAGATTAGTTGTAACTAAATATGTTTTTAGATATTACTTGGATTTTTTGGGATATAAAAGTAAAAAAAATATATTATTTAAGAAAGATTGACGGTTGCAGATTCCATTTCCAACTATATGCACGGTTTATTTTTATTGCCTTGCACTGGTAAAGAAACAAAGGTAGGCCTTGAGCTGGATACATCATGGTGTTAAAAAAATTATAAAAAGTTCTTTTTAATATTAATTGAAAATAATTTGTATATAAACTGATATTTAAAAATTTTAATTAAATCATTTTCACGCTGTATCCCGCACACAGCAGGGTAGGCAGAGGGAACCTAGTGTTAAGATACTATGTTACCCACTTTCCGCCGAATTCTCGAGGCATTGGGTGTTGAGTGGCGGAACCCAACGCCCCGTTTTGCCTCAACACCAGAGGGAAGAATTGAAAATATAAATTTTAAATAAATATTTAATTTCCTCGAGTGGGGATCGAACCTATAACCAGTCGATTTTACAGTCACATTTTGTGTTCCTGCGCCACGACTGGCCTCATAAATGTATATAAGCTGTTTAAAAAAAATATTTCATATGAATATACTAGTAGATTATATTGAGGTATGTACATATATTGACCGTGAAACCGCAACTTTACTATCGATTTGTCATTATATCGATGCGTGATAATTGACTATTCTGCATCATTAATTTATGCACAACGCTAGCGACTTAGCCACAGTTTATTGTAATATTGTCAGAGCAAACCTTGTGTTAAGACATTCCGTAACTCATACTTCGCCAAATTTTCGAGATATTGCGTTTTGAGTAGCGGAACTCAATGCCGCGCGTTCCTCTTGTTACCAAGTTACCGAAATGAACCATCCATTCTACCCAGTTGAAATTAAACTCACAACTAACACATTTACAGTCAGACGCTGACCTCCAGTGCCGACGAATTGATAAAAAGAAAGTAAAGTGATTTGATCATATGATTTTCTGTTTTTTTTTATTTTTCACAAGACAAACAAAAAAATCTATTAAAAAGCTCACTAAAAGTTAGTAAATCTCTACAAAGTTCTGTATCTATATACAAAAAGTACTTAATTAAGGGTAGAATAATATATTGGATGCACACAACGGTTCTTTATTTACTGAGCTGCTTCTTTGAATTTACAGCCGGCACGTGTTTACTGGCTCGCTGAGATTGGGCGGTATTTTTTTTATTAAGTAATCAGATTGTTCTAGTGTCTCTATATATTTATAAGTTAAACCAGATTGTACTGAAAGTTGGTTTGATTTATATTTTTTACGATTCTAGAACCAATGGCATGTTTCTGAACAAAAAACCATAGTGCAGTTAATATTATGTATTTGTTTTTATGTTCAAACACTTAAATAAATATTTTAACCCATTGTGGCGTAGTGGGACAGCATTTGAAGCCACGGTTGTGGGCTCGATCCCACCCGGGGAAATGAAAGTTTTAAAGCTAGGCTCCTTTTGCCTACCCTGTAATGCCGGTTTCTTATACTAATAATTGACTATACTACAATATATACTTTTATTATACAATTTTACATTTTTAAATAGAAATAAGTATAAAAAATAAATTCAAAAATATAAAAAAACACTCTTCCGAGGGAGAAACAAGGGTTCAACAATACTCGGCAACTTAACTAAAACTGCCTTCTCCATCCGGTTTTTGATTCAAGAGCTAAGCGATAACCTCTTAAGATGTTGGTCGAGGCTTTTAAACCGTTACCTGAAGCCATAACTTTGCCATTGGCATCCCACATGGCAGTAATCTCATGGGCTTAGTCCAAATAGCTATAATATTATAATTATTATACATTTATGCATAAAGCAATGCAATATAATAATTTTTATTGTAAAAACGATCAAAAAATAACAAAATGACATACATAATATTATTATATGTAAAATATTATCTATAGTCATATTCTGACTTATGTAGGTATAATAATTGAATTTCTAATTCTAAGTATTTAAAGCAACTTAGTTAACTTAGAGCTGCGCCACAGCATATTTGACTAACAAATAAGCTACGGCGTAACAGCGAAGACCTTAAATCTCTTATATCATGTTTAGAAACTAAATATCTTATATTAACTTTATAGACCAGCTTCTCACTCTCTGTTTAGATCAGCTCCTTTGTGAACAGACGTGGCGCAGGGACACGAGCGTGCGAATGTAAACGCGACAGGTTGAGGATTCGATTACCACTCAAATAAATTAAATATTTCATATTCTAATTTCCGCACTCTAGTAACGAGACCAAAAGTGCGGCAATAAGCACCTAATGTCTATGCCATCTTAAGGTTCCAAACGAAACGGCGTGTGAATGTCTAAAAAATTAGGTGGTACGGAGTGTCTTAGCACTATATATAAGATACCGCGTGATGCTTAAAAAATCTTTAGGATATAATAACTAAATAATAGAAAATCGCATTTTTTTAAAGACCCTGGCAACATTAAAATGAGTCGCTCTCACGCTATTTAAGCATTATTCTTGTATACACGCTTATATCCGGCTGAAAAAGTCGTGTTAAGTGATATTTTAAATTACATTCACATTAATTTATTATTAAAAAGTGCGTTTTTATGGTCTATCAGTGATAAACATTTGGGTTTTTTAATAAATAATATGGTTCGATTTAATAATAAAATAAATAATAATCTCTCTAAAATGTTTACATTGAATACAGTGGTTAGTTATTTCGCTGTTACAGTTAGAGGAAACGTTACGATTTTGAATTCGAATCATCGAAAACGATTCCTATAATCTATTATAGTTGGAGAGGTTATGGGCTTAATGTTCACTTAGGAGAAATATTTTTATTTTCAACATCATTATCATCATCATCATCAGCTTCACGCTATATTCCGCACACAGCAGGGTAGGCAGAGGGAATCTAGTGTTAAAACATACCGTTCCTCACTTTCCGCCGAGTTTTTATTTTCACAATGACAAAATGTAACGCTAAGTTTGTCGCTCAACACGCAATGTCTTATTATCAAGGCTTATGGAGTATCTAAACACTAAAGATATTTCTATTTGTGAAAAAGAAAATATTGGTATATTTTTGTATACTACTTTCTCCTAGTTAGAAGCATTATGTCATTAGCATATATAAATCAGCACATACGGTCTCTAATTTGGACTGAGCGGAAAGTTGAAATCGGAATTATACATCTTCAGATCCTCGTTGTTTTACCTGCAAAATGTGACAAATGATTGAAGATATTATGAATAAATGATTATATTACTTTTATAACACATTCGTCATTGATTATTGAAGCCGTTTACTGACAGCTATGAGGCACAACCCAATCCACAGCCTCTAATCGATGTGTTACAGGTACAACAAATATAACGCAGCGTTAAATTCCGCCTCTTACTTTCCATTCTCGGTGCATGAGGAATGGAGTATCTTATCCTAGTTTGCTTCTACCTAGTCTGCTGAGCAGGAAAAAGCATGATGCTGTTTTTTTTTCATAAATTACATAACAAGCAATGAAGAACATTTGACAACGACTCTATCGATTGAAATTTTAAGATTTTGTTGAGAAAATCCACATTATTGTTAATAATAAATGGCTTTACTTTATTTGTATTAACTAATATAAATCGAGAGTAATTGAAGTGGGAAAACTAGTTTATATTAAAACAATTCTCTATGTTTCCTCAAAATTATTCTATACAAGGAATTCAGTGTATATTTTGAAAACTTGAAAATATTATTTTCATACAGCTGCAGCAGCTAGGTTTGTTATGAAAACGAGTCACACACAACACCAAATAGCAAATCTCGTATATTCTGACTGTCTTGTAAGTAATATTTATTTCTTTGAAGCTCCCTATGTATAACAGTTCCAAGAAAAATGCTTGTTTTTACTTGAATATGAAATATAATTTAATAATAATAACATGTTGTATAACTTTTGTGATTGGATAAAGTTTTTTTTTATTTATTTTAATTCTTACACTACAGACTTATGGTCCGTACCTTTTGTTATTTTTACATTTCTTTTAATACTTTTTTTCTGTAGCTATTACCTAGAATTAGACTTATGTTATTACATACATATATTTCTATATTTATACAATATCTGCTTAAGAGAGTCCAGTTATTCATTTCAGTTGCCACTTACTAACTAACTAACTTAATCTAACACTATAATCTAAATCTACATGCATAAAAATAAACATTCATTATAAATAAATTTAACTTAATGGATTAAAAAAGATAAATATGTTCATTACTGATTACAAAATAAATTTTTTATACAACCATACAAATATTTCTTATGATTAGGCAATTTGGGACGTGGATGGCATTACCGCCAAGATGGAGGACATGACGGCTTCGTTTCTATCTTTTATGGCCATCTTTAAATTATACTCCACAATATCTTGGATAAAGTTTTGACACATTCATAAAAAAAAACAAAAGTAAAAAAGTAGCAGATATTGATTGCAGAAAATTTATTAATTTATTACCTTCCTTCAAAATTATTAATTCATTTTTGCTTAGTTTTACTAATGCCGTTATTTCTTCACTTTGGTGTCGAGTGTTTTCTGTGTGTTTGTTCTCGGCGTTAAGACCCGCCACTCAACACTCAATGCACGAATTCAGCGGAAAATGGGAACTGGACTGTGATAACTCGCACTGTCTAATTTCCCCCTGTCTACCCTGTTGTTCGCAGGATACAGCGTGAAGCTGAATTATTTATTTATTTTCTTTATATAAGAAGCCACAATTACAAAATTTTCCTTGCACAAATATTAAAAAAGAACGGCCCAAACATCGCGCTCATTCGAAAACGCTCAAGGAAACATCTTTACAGCTTATTAATTTTCTTATTCAACATGGAAACAGCCATAAGGAAGGCAACAACGCATAAATTTAATATATAAAAACGTAAGCAGCTGAGGCCCAGTGACGTTACGTGGAGTGCGTACATCCAACGAACGACGCCTATAAATTGTATGGGAGGGGAGGGAAGGTGACTTAATAAAAAATTGACGAGAAATATTGAAAATTTGCAAAAGAATTGCGTTGGAAAATTTTTTAGTGGTACGTAACGCTCGTAAAACGATCAAGCGGCCGCGGCAACGCATTTAGGAGCAATAAAAGCAGACATTCACAACCGTAACTCAAGTTGGGAATTTTTTTTTTTCACTCATAAACCACTCGCGCCATCTGTTTTGTGTATCTGAAGTCCGGAGTCGTAACAGCGAAGTTAATGTCTTCGTGTTATCGTAAAATCGTTTAAATTGACTCAAATTATGCATTATGGCTACTTCTGTATGTATTAGATGGGTGTTTCAGAATTGTACACCTGATGTTGTGTAAGTTGTTAATGTTCGTTTTAGATAAAAATTTGGAGGGGACGCAGGTACATGTCTATGTTTTTTTATAGTTACTTTAGGGATATTGCGTGTTAAATAGCGGAACTTAACGCCGCTTAATGTCTAATCAAATTGGGAATTGTTTTTTTTTCAATTAATGCTTGGTGTAAAATGTTTCAATAATAAATATTTCTTTATTAACTTGTACAGTAGTAGTAGTAGTAGTTGTAGTACTGTGTCTGACTAAACTCGCGACAATTGTGGGTGCGATACTCAACTCGAACCCACAACCGTCTAAGTTCCACCTCATAATACGCAATATCTTGAAAATCGGGAGAAAAGCGGGGTACGTAGGGAACTGAACTACACTTATACATCAAAAATCGAAACTAAAACTATCTACGTATAAAAAAGTCTTTTATTACGTACAATCATTTTTTTTATTTTATTTTTATTTATTTATCACATAGAAAACTTCAATATATTATTAATTACAAACAAATAAAAACTTGTATAATACAAAAAAATAAAGCCAATTACAGTTTTCTACTTATAAGTATTATCTTAAGTACAGAGCTACACATAAATTAAAACAAACTAGCAAAACAACCAGCCATTGACATAAGTCATTTAGCATTCATAATCGTATGAATTTCATGCTCGACCTCCGCTTATAGGACCTCGATCCAAAAGCAGTACCTTTGTTTCTCTCTACGTACACTAAATGCACCACTTGCGGTGTACCTTTGACCGCTCACACAGAAACACTCGAAATCTCCACTCTTTCGAAATTTTCCAAACGGAATAAATAAAAACGGAAACGGTGGTCTAGTTGACTAGAACTTTTAGATTGGACTCTTTGTAGAAATCCATTTTGAATTATAAAATATGTGCCATTTTATTGCTTTAGCTTAGTTTCACTTAAACTTTTGCAAAAAGTTTTGTTGAGTTCAGATTTTTTTAGATATGCGTGCGTATGCGTTTGTCACCCATATCAGGGTAAACAGAGGGAACCTGGGAACCTAGTATTAAAACATTTCTTTCATGTTAAGACAAGCTGATCGCCGATCTGTTTAGTTTCAATGATTTTTTATATTTTATTTATTTGGTTTGACATTTTAAGATTACTGTAGATACCAATTGAGCCTACAATATTGTAAGATAGCATATTGGAATATTTTATTTACTCTTTTTCGATTTCAACCTGTTATTAAATTATACTGTTATATCAATTACTTATCGAATAATGTTAATATGCCTAAATAAATAATATATCATATAAAAAATATTTAATTTTTTTTTTAATATTTTATAGAGGCGCAGAAGCACAAAGTGTGACTTTAAGATCGACTGGGTGTGGGTGTGGGTTCGATCCCCCATCGATGAAGTAACAATAAAAAAAATAAAATAAAATAAATCGATGCAGTGAAATATTTATTTACATATATATTTCCATTTCTTCGCTCTGGTGTAGAGGCAAAGCGCGGCGCTGTGTTCCGCCACTCAACACCCAATACTTCCAGAATTCGGCGAGAAGTGGTGAACGGAGTGTCTTAACACTAGGTTCCCTTTAACTACCCTGCTGTGTGCGAGATACAGCGTGAGGCTGATTTAATTATTTATTTTTATTTTATTTTTATTTTTAATATTTTAATTTTGTAGCTATGCTTGTATCTTCAATTAACAAAATAAATGAAATAAAAATTATGTATAATATATATTACATTATTACGACGATGTACGATGTTTATCTGAAAGGGAAAAGAAGAGACAGAGTAATCCGTCACTAGGCTCTCATTTTTAGACACTGCATTCTCCCATTTCCTGCCTATTCTTGAGACATTGCGTGACCAGAGCCAGGGAATAAAAAATAATTAATTCACTCAAGAGAGAATTGAACCCAAAACTGCCACGTTTACAGTCAGACTTAGTCATTACGGACTTAAGCCTAGGCCTGCGTTCACTTTATTTACAGACCGATTTTTAAACCTAATAAAGAGAAGAAATAAATACATTCTAATATGTCTTCCTGACATCGAGTACTGTGTCATTGGCGTACTTCCAAGCGCCTGCATTAAACCGCATGGCGGCCAAAGAGGACTATAATAATAAACCCCCTTTGAAATTAATTTAACATCAACTTAGATTGTTTAAATATTACAAGTAAAATTAGATAATTAGATGGCAGTCACAAATAACGAATGTAAACGTGACAGGTTTTGGATTCGATTCCCATTCGAAAAAAAGAAATGTTTATTATTTCTATGTAACACACAATCCGATTATACACCACCACAAACATATCTATCGCAAAACTAAAGTCTTTCATACAAATTTAATTCAATACCACAATATATTACATAGTTCCATATGATTCCTCCAACAAATAGAGGTTCACCTCTAGCTCAGAAATTGACAACAAACGTTTACGTTCATACATAAGTAAGTACACAACAGCCATCGGGCCGCTGGCGTCACGCCAGTACTGCGACCAGGCCGACAAGGACTGTATTAATAAGCCTCGTAACGATAAATTAACCTTGATTCACTGATACGGGAGAATATTGCCGAATTAATGCCTATGTATATTATAGACTGGAGGCCATCATGATGCAATGGTACAAGCGTGCCACTGTAAAAGTGACGATAGTGGGTTATATTCGAATGAAGAAGAATGAAATATTTCATATTTTAAGGTTAAGGTTAATTGGGAAGTTTAGTTCAGCCAATCAACACACAATGCCTTGAGAATTCTGTTGAAAGTGGGGAACGGAAGTATCTTAATGAGAACAGAGTGTCTTAACACTAGAGTCCCAGGTACCCTCTTCCTATCCTGCCAAACAGGGATACAGCGTGAAACTAAACGGAACAAGAAGCGTTGAATCGACCTTAATTTAATTAAATAGATAGTATAAAGGTACGTTTTTGTAAAGGCGGTCGTATTTTTTTGCAAAATAAATAATTATAAAACCCCAAGAATTTAGTAATTTTTATTATATTATATATCACTGTAAATGCCTTACATACATATATTACACCATGAACGAAATACTGTGTACAATAAATAATTCAAGCAGGCGTAACCGCCGATGGGTCGCTAGTGTATGTATACAAAATCAAAGTAAAGTGGAATATAAAAATTCAATTAAATATATAAATTCAATTTTCCTTATGATTTGAACGGCCCTCAAATGGTATCCTAAAAATTCAATATAACATAAATCGGCATATAATAAAAACATCAATATTTTTAAAGCAAATACAACTAATGCAAATATTTAAAGAATTAATCCTCTAGCCAACTTTAAACAAGCATCAGAAATTCCTTTGACACCAATATAAACTAAGTATTAAATTCAATAGTACCCTACTATAAATGTTGTATATTATTATATTATTTGTTAATATCGTGACATCAAAGAAAATCAAATAAACTTACTATCAAAAGGATATATGATGCATATAATATAGATATATGGATAATTATAAAGCTGTTTGGCACTTTAGATCATTCGATGTTGTAAGACGAAACTAAACGGCGCACTCTGTCTTATATAAGGGGATAAACGAAGAATTTATTAATCTTCGTTCAGATGTATTAATCATCTTGATTTATCTTCATTCAGATGAATTATTTCATTCATTTATCCCCTCCAGGAAAGAAGCCAAATCCATCACATTTACAATCAGAACTTGTATCACTGCGCCATGGTGACAACTTCAATTTTTACAATTTCAATTTTTACATTACATCCCAGTAAACTAAGAGAGTAAGCGGGTTTGGATAAATTTACCTGTCCAAGAGTAATGAGATAGGTAAGTGGCTCGAACTGAGCCATAATTCTGCAACGAGATCAAAATTGAACCTTTAGAAATATCTATGAGAGCTTAGAAAAGTTGGACTGGGATGCCTTATAGACTGGGGTAAGCTGACTCGTAATCTAGTCTTCGAACTTCTATATGATATGCTTCGATTGAATCCTGATATATGGCTTTAGTTTCTAGATTTGAGATTTTAGTTTTATGAGAGTTATTTTAAATTGCTGGTATATGCAGAAAAATATGCACTGGAAGTACTTGTATAGATAAGTTGTGTTGGATAATCCATTTATCGAGAAAGGTTATAAGGCAATAGCATAGAGTTTTTATTTAAACATGAGAAAATAGTAATGCGTTCTCTGTCACCTTCACTTTGTCCACAATAGAGAATATTCTTTTCGAATTTGGTTTGTTGGGGAAGTAGGAGCTTCGACAGTAGAGCTGTTAATGTTTATTGTAAAGGCACCTTCTAATCCTATAATACTTTTGGGTCGGAAGTCCCAGGCACAGCCCTTGGAAAGATAGTATTTGAGTTTGTGCCGCACTGTGCGGTAAGAAAATAGACTCCGACAAATCGACGGCAGGCAAAAGGTCAAACAGTTCCCCAGAATTCTCCACGTGATGAATGCAGTAGAGAACGCACAGCGAAGAGACGTCTCTATAAACGCAAAGCCAAAGTATCAATTCTTTCACAGATCATTGGTTCCCTAAGTAATTGATTGTCTTCGGAAATAAAAATATTCTTATATAAACGAAAGAAATCAAGACTGCAACAATCGTGCACTCAGTCAAAAGCTATAGCATCTAAAAATCATATACCAATAGTAATCAGCAAACAGCATCTTCTTAATAAATCAAAACGCTTAAAGTAGGTTCACATCGTATACCGCATTAGAGTGAGCAGAGGGAATCTTGTGCTAAAACATCTTCATTTTCCGCCCAATTTTTCAAAACTTTGCTTACTGAGTGACAGAACTCAACACCGCACTTTGTCTTGTTACTAGAGGAAAAGAAACTTTCCCACAAGTGGAAATTGAACCCATAACCGTCGCGCCCACAATCAGGCTGTCCCACACCCCAGGAAGCTCTCATCCAAGCTTATAATATTCAATAATGTCCACGATAACGTGCAATACTCGTACTCGTACTAAATCAATTTATGATCTCACAGAACATGGTATCTTGGCATGTAGAACGACATTAAATGTTAATTAATGTTAACTTAGAGCATATACTGACAATATGTATATAATATACTTGTTTATGTACAAGCTATGTATTTAATTAAACGCCGTCATGGCGGACTGCGACTGCGTGTAATTGAGAGCCCGATGAATGTGGCTTCGATTACCCACTCGGGCAAATGGATGTTTTTATTTCCTCGCTCTGGTAAAGTAAGCAAGGCGTTAAATTTTCATTACGCAATATATAGAAAAATAGAGATAAGAGCGCAATATATGGAAAAATGGAGATAATACTGTCTTAGCTCATGGTCTCTTTTTGTTGTTTGTAATGTTTTATGCAACCAAAACGTGAGAAGTCGATTATAAACAGAGCTAACAAAGACTATTTAAACAACAGATTTGTTTTTTACTGTTTGTGGAGACCAATACGTAAAATTTTTCGAAAATAATTGACAATTGTAAACTGTGACCGAAAAAAAATCAATAAGCAAACAATGAACTAGAATAACTAGTATAAAGCTGAAAATCATCATAAAAACTAACGTCAGCCTTAAATTCAAATGCATAAATTAACATCATATAGGTCAAGTATCGATTTGATACCAATTGATAGATTCTTATAAGCGGAGAATACAGAAAATGATCACTAATTTCTTAACACACGCCAAAAAATCATACAAAAAAGGCGAAACCATACAAATAAAGCCTAAAAATAAAATAGTCAATAAAACCGAATGATAAAATGTATACAAATTTATTCCACAGTATATTCGCCGCTAGCAGTAATAGAATGTTCAATAAAATACTACAACGGTAATAACATTATCACACTACTGTATGGGTTACTGTATAAATGTGACTATATATTAAAGAAATAAAAAGTATTTTATTATATTATCGGTCGTCGGGAGCATCGTATGACTGTAAATGGGTTCGATTCCTGTTTGGTAGTCATTTAAAGCCATTGTAGCGCAGTGGCACAAGCACGATTGCAGATTCAATTCCCACTTTGACTATTTCCACTAAGACAAGTCAGGCGAAACACGGCGTTGAGTTTCAAAGTTGCAGTCTTGAAAGTAGGAAGAAGAGTACTTTATAATATTCTCTTTTATTTGATATTATTTGAGCAAATGAAAAATAAATTTATCAAAATATTATAATATATATTTGTTTACAGCACAGACTACTATTATTATTATCAATTTGGTCAGATTTAGGGTGGGTGTGCATATAAGTTCCACTAAGTTTCGGAGACCCCATCAAATATTCGATTCCATTTGCCGATACAGCACCAATAACAGTTAGAGCGTGTATTACTCTAGGAATCTAGTAGTACTAGTAGGATTCTGTAGATCTTCAAATCAGGAAAATTATGTTATATAAAATTTTGATATTGAAAATGCTTCACGTTGTATTCTACAGGGTATATAGCAGGGTAAGCAGAAGAAACCTGAGAACCTATTGTCCATTCCTATTAAGACACTTTCGTTCCCCGCTGTCCGCCGCATTCTGGAGGCATTGCTTGTTAAGTCGCGGAACTCATTGATGGTCAATGTTCATAAATTTAGTTGTAAAATTTTACAGATGGCATATTTTAAAAAAATATAACATGATTTAGATTTTTTTATACAAACATTATACACGTACGTTACCATAAAGGTTCGATCCTTATTCGAGGGAAAGTCCTGTTAGCAGAGAAGACGGTGAGTGCCCAGTGCTAAGACACTCTGTTCCTCCTTTTTTGCCCAGTAACCAAGACATTGCTTGATGAGTGTTGTCTACCAGAACGGAGAAATGGCAATAATTTTAATACAATAATTCCCCCGAGAGAATCAAACCTTCAAGCATTATGCTTATAGTCAAAGAATGTGTCCCTGCACCACGACAGCTTCAGCCTAAAAATCCAGCAATTAAGTATTGTTCTAGAACATACCAAGTTTATCCTGGAGCACGGTCTTGGTGTGGCACCTCACCAGGCAGAGGAGGAGGAAAAGTGCGACGTACGCCGCCATGCTGCCAGACCGATCACGTGCACGGCGACGTGTAGTGTCGCCACCGCATGGTTAGTTACTGAAACAAGGAAATGAACATTATATATATCTGTTGAAACTTGTTTAAAAGAAATTTAGTCTCTTCTAGAGTGAGATAAAAATTATAATTTTAATATAATTTATAAATAAATACATACTTTTTTGTAAATTTACAAAGCCAGATTTCATCCCTACACACTTTCCTAATATTTTAATCTACTAAATTATTATCTTTATCAGGACACAAGCCAACGTGTCCAGTCAAGTTAAAAAGCTGGCAACGCGCAATGTGTATTTTATACGAACCATTTCGAGCTATTGAGTTCATAATTTGACTATTATTTACCAACAAATCAAATGTCATCGAAATAATGTTATAAATACAATCTAATGGTATAAAAAATATCGAGTGCTTGAACTTGAATTATATCTTGAGTTAACACAGAACCCTTATAGATCTCCTTCCTATTCGGTGGTTTCGAGAGCACATATTGACTTGGCTCTTATTTTATGATATATATCTTTAAATATCAAGGTTATTGTAAAAAATATGCATTAGTTTTAAGTTACTTATTATTTGCCCGTGATATAATATAAATTATTGGTTATTGATTCTATAAAAGCGTGACACAAAATGTGACTGTAAAAGCGACTGGTTGTGGGTTCGACCTCCACTCGTGGAAATTAAATATTTATTGAAATGTATATTTCCGTTTCTTCGCTCAGGTGTCTAGGCAAAGCGCGACGTTGAGTTCTGCCACTCAACACGCAATGCCTCCAGAATTCGACAGAAAGTAGAGAACGGAATGTCTTAACACTAGGTTCCCTCTGCCTACCCACTCTGCTGTGTGCGGGATGCAGCGTGAAGCTGATTTAAATTTTTGACTCTGCAATTTTTTAAAAAATCCTGCCCCATGATCGATCTATCTTCATTAAAAACCAATACACTTTCTTAAAGACGAAGAGTCAGGAGACAATTTCTTCCAACTTGATAGTTTTCCAAAATCTTTATCCGCCATCCGCCACATAATTTAATATCTAGCGAGAAAAGCCTTGCCAAGTCGTTTCTACTAAATTTCAAAAAGGAATTAACCTGGTCGGCCTGGCCGGCCGGGGACTGTCGCCCGACAGATTTTATTACTGCCATGAATAAATTCCACCGGGGTACTTCCTAGCACCTCGTAAATTATAACGATGTTTTAAGCCTTCAGCTCAATTTACTGCGATGTTTTAACATGTGCCGTCCTAAACATATGCGGTAGAGAACCAGCAATGGATGACGTGGGGAGAAACGGGTAAAGTGGCACGGTACGTCAACTTGCATCGTACGATAAGGTTTATTTACTACAGTCCGTGACGCTTTATAGCGTTTTATCTTGCCTTATCCTTTTATAAGTATCTCAAATGTGAGTCCGGTAAATTTATGTTTATTTCGATGTTTACGAGCTCATAATGTGAGATGAACTCGCTCAGGAATAGCAGATGTCTTGATAAGCCTTAATATTTGTATGTTTAAAATTAGAATAACAATTCTAGCTGCAAAATTTTATAATATAACGTTTTGTTATCTACATATGTACGAATATATATTACACAAATAGAAGATGAATACAAAAAGGAAATGCAAACAAAATTAAAAATTTTAACCCGTGTCGTATCTAATTTTGGGAAGCAATAAAAGTTTCTCACGTACGCCCTGACCTGAGCAACAAAAATAAATTACGAATAAATTGAGCCATGAATCAAATGGGAGCACCTGTGAATTAAATTGCGAATGTGTGAGAGACAAAAAATGCCTCATAACCGCACCCGACCTTCTTTTGATTTATTTACGGCCTTTAGACCTACTTCACGAACTATTGGCTATGTTTTTCAATATTATCTATACAACTACTGACGATTGATTTTATTACTACAAAATGTAATAAATCTTTATATTTGGTCTTATCTTAGAAAATATCGAGTAACTATTAAGTTGGTTAAAAAATTATACACTCACCTATAAATATATGTATGTATATGTAAGTATCTACAAAGTTAAATATTGATCAAGCCTATGCAAATAATAAAGAAAATCGAATATTATTAATAAATTTTGAAATCCAACTTTACTCTCAAACGAAAATAACAATTCACTGCGATTTCATTTACTTCTACCATATCCTAGAATAGCATCCAGAATCTATTTATAGTATATCTGAACGGCGAAATGAATAGAATATTGAATTATTTTCCTTATTTATAAATCCTCGTTTCTCTAAGAAACTCTTAGACAAATATAGGTTTTCAATAGCAGACGATGTTTATTTCGTAGCTGGCCGTTTATTTAAAGTGCAAATGCAATTTGCTCCATCCTTTCGACTGTGTTATTCTGGCGTCGACTTGGCCCAACTATTCAGCCAACGCTTCAGCATTGTATTGTTGCAGTGTTTTACTTAATTTATAGTGCACTTCACATAGTTATTTATTTTTGTCCTTTTAGTTCAAGTTGTAAATTTTTGTTAGTAATAAGTTAGATATACATGATGAAACAGGGTAGAGTTCAACCATTCAATACACAATGTTTCCAATATTAGACGGAAATTAGGGGACAGATTACCAGAAAAGAAAGAAAGGAAACATAATAGCATTACTTTGTTTTTCGTCTGTACATGTGTTAATATAATTTATTTCAAGATCACATGGAGATATCAAGCTGAAATTGACATCTAATAAAGTTTAAAAAATCTAAAAATGGAAATTTACATTTATATTACAGTTAAAAAATATAACAAACTTATAATTAAAATTAGATAAAAAATGTGAATGAGTGCATATGGCCCGTACATAAAATTTTGTCAACTTTATAATTATTATATCCTATTTCAAGATTGTAACTTGACCGGATTTTTCCTTATTAAGCAAATTTATTAATAAGTAAAATAAGATAAACGAAAGAGAAAAATAAAGTAGTGTAATACCTTCCAGCTAGGTGGGTGAGTGACTCGCAAAATAGCTAATAATGGATGGAAGCGAAGAGCCTATCTAGCAGTTGACTACGACACACACGACGACAGGCTGATGATGATGATGAAATAGTAAAAACCAGAAATATTTAAAAATGATAAAGTTAAATTAAAAACTAAAACAATACATACATAGAATTAACTATACTATATATAATAACTATATAGTGTATATATAATAAATAAAAAAAATCAACCCTATAAAGAAATATCACATATTGTTTGTTTGGCCTGCAGACGAGTCGATGCTAGTATTGGCCCTACAACCGGATGTTCTCTATGAAAAAGTTGAAAGATATGAATTATGTTTTATTTGAACTGTCTACGATGTTTGTTGCTTTCAGTTTGCGAATATATTTTTTAAAATTGCTATGAAGTAAAAGCACAGACACACACAGAAGCACACTGTCTTATTGTAAACGTTACGATTGTAGGTTCGGTTCCCACTTGGGAATTAACTAATTTCATTTATCTGCCCTGGCAAGATGGAGTGAATTCGAATTGAGTAAAATGCACTCAATTACGCATGATCCCAAACTTTGAATATCGGAAAGTATCTTCTTTTAAAAGTAAATACTCTATGGAATTTCTTACATAACAAATTCATCAATTCAACTTTTGACTCATACAAAATTAACCGCGCCTACTTTTGTATTACATATATATAATTAAAAAATATCGATCCAATTTTCAAAGCTACAATCAATCGCTTCTGAATCAATATTAAACTACCGATAAACTCGATATACCACATACACATAAAAAAATTAAAATAAAACGTTTACTGAATCCATCGTGGCGCAGTGGCACAAGAGTGTGACTGTACACGCGACGGTTGTGGGTTCGATTGCTTCTCGGGGTAGTGAAATATTAAATATTTTAATTTCCTCGATTTGGTACCAAGGCAAGACCTGGAGATCAACAACTCATTTCGCAATGCTTCGAGAAATCGGCTGAAAATGGATAACGGATTTTCCGTTATATGCTAGATACAACGTGAAACTAAAAAAAAAAGTAAATACTATCAGATAGCCGTTTTGATTTTTATCGTGGCTTTGGAATTGCCAGCATCGCTTCTGAATTAAAATTGCTAAGGCAATATACATTTTGTGTTAGTTAGTATCATAGAGACTGAGTTTCGCTGCTATTTTATTCAAACTCTATTTCACAACGCGTTTATTATTTGCCGTTTGTTTTTATTTTTTTCTTTTTCATTCCAGATATTGTAATAAAATGGATTTAAGGTTCATATAAAATATTGATGATTCTACAGACTGTGTAATAAAAAAAATCTGTATAATTTTATTATTTCTATTTTTGGATAGCACATACAAATTTCCTTTTTTTTTAAGCACAAATAGTCAAGCGAGTTGAACATAGAAGATATATTGTCTGACAGATATTACCTGAGATAGAGAAGATTGCCTGGTTAAGGAACACCGATTTTAGCATCTGCTACCAAATGAGTCATGTTTCCAAAAAATTCAGAGTATTTTTAGCTTCATGCTACAGCGTGAAGTGAGATACGTCTCGCATATAGCAGGTTAGGCCGAGGGAACCACGTGTTAAGATACTCCGTTCCCCACGCAACGTCCTATGTCGAGTGGCGTAACTCAATACCGCGCATTAAGTGCAAGAGCGTAGAAAAAAAATTTAAAAAATGTTGAGAACAAAAATAAAAGTTCGTTAATAACAATCAATACGTCAATAACTGAAAAAGTTAAAAACTGTACTTTTTTGTCTTTTTATAAATTAATTTCGTGAATTGCATTTTTTTTGTCTTTGTTTAATGCAGTAAAGCATTATTATGATTATTTAACTGCGCGTAGCATAGCATAAACAACTATATATTCCTCCAAGCATACAATTTATGAAAAACAAACATACAAAGCCAATTGTAAGGCATACAAAATGAAGCAAAACATACAAAAAACTAACAAAAAATGAAAAATAATAACTCCCCCGAGTGGTGATGGAATTGCCTCAATTTTTTTTGCAAAAGTCAAATTTTATACCAAATTTTGGAAACTGATGAAATAAACGAGTCGGGCTTCATACACTTTGGCGAACGCTTCAATGAGTTTTCAATTTACCATTTTCTGAAAGGTTATGAACAAAATCAAAAAGCAATAATATAATTTTGGCCATGAGACAACCAGAATACAATTTACGATTTTAATGTAGATTATATTATGCTTTTTTAAATCGTTATTAATATATTTGCTTTGCACACAAAAAGAAAAGACTAAAAAACGTACGAAATAAAGGTTAAAAAAATAAATAAAAACCTGCATATTCAAAGCTTAGTGCGACAAACGACATGTTCATTTATCCGCTAACGATTGTTAGCTAAAGTACACCTGCTCTCTTACTAGCACCAACAGAAATGGAGCCCTATCTACCCTCTGTTAGTTTGAATATAGAAACCAATTAAAAATGGTCGTTTTAGGTGAAAAATAAAAGTTATTAGTTCTAAGCGCTTTAGCACAGTTCTATTACTTTTATTTGAGAACCCATAGTAAATTCGTTTATAAATTCATCCTTCATACATTCGTATAGTTATCGTTTCATATAGTTTCATATTCAGACATACATTGATAAAAATAAACAGAGAAACACAATCTCAAGAGCTTTTGAAATACATAAAAACTTATTTATATTAAATATGTTTTCTTTAAATCGTCAGTATTTTAAATATGCTATTTTTATAGTATGACTATAATTTAAATCTATGACCTAGTAATTATTAATAAATAATATAAACCAAAAGTATTCATATTAGTCTATTATTAAACACATAATGTATATAAAACATATATACGAGCCGTAGTAATCTATACTTCACACAATATTTTGATGAAACATGACTTACATTTTAAATAAAGAATAAAATTGCAATGCCACTTGCTAATTTTTGTAAGCAAACGCGTGTTTTATAAAAATTAATAGGAAAAAAATTGTTTTGTTCTAGTTTACAAAGATAACATTTTTTTTTACCTTTTTGCGTTTTGTAGGTTGTTGTTTATGAAGTGGAAAAGCATTCGGTATAAGCAATATATATATATATATATATATATNATATATATATATCATACGGTGCGGCGAAAGCTATCGATCACACGAAGAATGTATACGAATTATAAATATATATATTTTTGTACATATATGACACCGATAAAATATCTTTCAAAATATTCGCCGAGGCCAGCGATAATCTAATAAACTTTACTACACTGATCCCTCACAAAAACTTGCTTTATTGGGAGTGTCGATGCAAAAAAGTGTCTTCCACTTACATATGTAATTAACACTTTAGTCATTTCAAATATTTTTAAGTAAAAAATCCTTACTGCCTAATACATTTTAGGATGTGCTTGTCTGATCGGGGTGACTGTAGGCTTTGGTTTTACTTTAAAATATAAAAATGGCACAAGCGCGCGACTGTTTGGTTAGATTAGGTTGTGGTTTCCCCATACGAGGAAAATGGAATATTTAATACTTTAATTTCCCCGCTCTGGTAACAAGACAAAGCGCGGTATCGAGTTCCGCCACTAAACACACAATGCCTCCAGAATTCAGAGGATAGTGGAGAACGGAAGAGTTTTAATGGAAACGCAGTGCCTTAATACTTGGTACCGTCTGCCTACCCTGCTATGTTCCCAGATGAACATAATAAAAAGTTGTATAAAACATACGTTTTGATTATGTTCATTTCTTCGGTCTGATTAGACTACGTGTAATTTATAATATCATTGCTCTGTTTCATCTATTTTTTTTGTAATCTATAAAATACATCGTTACAGCTAATAATTATCTAGTATATAAAATATTATATTAATTAAGTTTTTAAACTCATTTAATTTCTGTCAGCGTATCAATGTAGGTGCTTCTAGAATGCACAGCACGTAGCGTACGTAAATGTATGCTTTAATTGTTTTAAGACTTTAATGGTGCCTCCGTGATAAAACTAATATTTGAATTCTTATTTACATTTGTTTATTATTATTATTATTATTTTTTCAAAAAATAATTACAATATTTTAAATTTAAAATTATGGATGTGGATTTATTAAGTAATACAAAGTGAACAAATTACTGATGTAAATATTAATGGATGCTTGGAAACAACATATAATAGTAATACTCTATATATATATCTTGTATTATTTTGCAAAAATGCTAAAATTTATATTTTTATATAAAAATAAAGTTTTTCATTCTATCTAAAGTAAAAAAAAAAGAATAATTTAAAGAAAATATTCCAGTGCCTATAATTATTGTATGTACCGTTCCTAAATTTTATTTTTAAATTTAATTTCTCCTTCCTAATTTTTAAACTAGATAAATTTATAAATAAATTTACAGACATTTATATTCTCCAATACCAATCAAATAGAGTCAAGTGAACCATATCCATTTAAGGTGGGTCGGCCTTCACGTCGGCATTCTACTCGCGTCCGCATTATTAGCCTTTTTACACGCGACCCGCGCTGGGAACATAGGAAATGACTACGAAACTAATTTACCATCTAATTTTAGAATATTTTGGATACGAATTTATATAAAAACATGGGAATTTGCTAAAGTCAAGTTTTTTTCCCTTAACTTATGCAAGTACGAGTACATGCTAAAAAATCCTTAATAAAGTCAAATTTCTTAATAAATTTCCTTTTTTACCTCATAGACGTAATTATTTTTTACTGCCCTGCGTGTTCTCTATATGTCCCTGTTATCCTCAGAGGGATAGCAAGAGAGGTCGAAGAGTCATTTAGCGTGACAGAATACTATTTGCTCCATTATGTTTATCATATTTTTATACAGTTCAGATTATAAAAACGTTATTCATAATATTAGTTAAGAATTAAATCAAATAAATCAAAAATTAAATTAAATTAAATAAATATTAGTTAAGAATTTATTATAATATATATTTTAATGAAGAAGTTGGGGCTTAGTGGTACGGCGTCTGACTGTAAACAATTGTTGTGGGTTCGATCCCAACTCGAGTGAATGTTTATATTTAACTAGCAAATTTTTTAATTATTTTTTTTATAATATTTCAAAACACGCCATTCCCTACTTTCCGCCCAATTATCGAGAAATTGTGCTTAGTGGCGGAATTTAATACCGCTCTTTATCTACCAAAGTGAGAAAATGAGATAATTTTAAAAATAATCAACCCCCAGAGAAGAACCAACGAACCAACTACGCCACGGTCCTCGTGACTCCTAATATTATAAGTAAGTAGTAGTAGTTAAGATACAGATAATACTTTTTAATGTAATAACAACATTACAGCAGCTCTACAATAGACAATTTGTCATGATGTTCGACATGAAGCCAAGCAACTAAGTATCTTATGCGGATTATCCATCAAATGTAGTGCATTATAAACAAGGTTAAAAGGTACTGTGACGCTATTGACATATAAATTATTAAGCTTAATAATAGTGTGTGCCAACAAATCATTTATTAAAAATAAAAAGGAGTAGGGAGCGGAGTGCCTTAACATTAGGTTCCCCTTTACCTGCTTTTCTTTGCAAGATACAGTGTGAAATAGGAAGAATACAGTAAGATGCACGAATCACAACGGATGTACAGCGAAGCTTCTATATATAATGTAAACACAATTGTGGGATTGACTCACTCAGTGAAATTAATTGTTTTGACTTCCTCGCCCTGTTAATATCACAGAGAGCAGCGGTTGAGCAGTGCATGGGCACTGTTCAATTTTATGAGACATTGTGGCGGATCTAACCGCAATCTCCATGGATTGCAGTGGTAACACGAGGTTCCCTATGGTACCCCGCTTTATGCGAGATACAGCAATCTAAAAAATAATAACTCAAATATGAGGCAGATTCTCTAATCATGTCTTTGTTCTAACAGCTGGACTTAAAATTGTTAATATTAATGATATACATTTCCTAATTCAACCTAAAAATTTAAACGACGATTATACAATTATTTGACTTAAACAATTCATCCAATTTACAAGACAATCTTTTATCATTAAATAATAATGTATAAATTTGTTTAAAAGAATTTAATGGTCTTCCCGGCCGCGTTTCCGACTCGAACCCCGAAACTCGGCAAAGTCAAGAAAACTTTCCAGAATCTTAATTGTTTCATTTAAGTCTTTCGATTTCATTTGGTATTTCAGCGTTCCACTCGTCTTGTGGCATTGTGATTATAAAAAAGAATTGCTTTTAGTTTGAGGCTAGTGAACCCAGTTGTCGTTTGCTTCGATCCACATTGAGCGGAATTTATTATTGACAATTCTCGGCTTTGACAAAACAAAATACGTCGTTGAGTTCCGCAACTCAATACATAATGTTTGAAGTTCATAGAAAGTGAAGAACATTATTAACCTACAATGTGTAGGAAATTAGTAAAAAATAAACGTTCCTTAGGGAATGCCATTTTAGAATTTATCGAATTTCGGGAGAAAAGGTCGAACAAAATTAGATTTACTGCCTCTATACAAAAGCTTATAGTGCACATTCTAGAAATTTTAACTCTAAAACGTTTCCACGTTTCTAGAGCAATATTATTTAATTTGGTTATCTTATATATCAAAATGAGGCTGTCATGGCACAGCTGCACATCGTTTGATATAAACGTGACGGTTGTGGATTCTATTTCTAATAGTGGGAATGATTTATTTACATATCCTTTATTTTCATAACTGAATGTCTTCTGCCCACTCGTCTATATGCGGGATTCTATAGTGATTTCGCATAGTAAATTTTCATATGAATTTTAAGATTTCCTTAGAACTCTATTATCCATTTATACCTATTAAAAGACGATATACGTAAAAAATAAAGAATAGAAGAAAGCAACAGGTCACGTGGTGGACAACCGCCGCCAAAGATCTCCCACGTGCAAAATTAGATATACATCCCAAGATCGTCTGACGTGACGCCGGAATACGAGGAGGCGCAGAAGAAGAAGTTACGTACAAATTGACATAAAATTTAAATTTTCATCAAGCATCACAAATTTACTATAGTTATATTTTTAATTAGAGGCCGGTCGTGGCGCAGCGGCACGAGGTGTGACTGCAAAATCGACTGGTTGTGGGTTCGATCCCCACTCGAGGAGATGAAATATTTACTTAAATTTATATTTCCATTTCTTCGCTCTGGTGTCGAGGTTAAGCGCGGCGTTGAGTTCTGCCACTCAACACGCAATGCCTCCAGAATTCGGCAGAAAGTGGGGAACGGAGTGTCTTAACACTAGGTTCCCTCTGCCTACCCTGCTGTGTGCGGGATACAGCGTGAAGCTGATTTAATTTTTTTTATTTATATTTTTAATTTCAAAATTTGCCACTTTATCCCGCATATTGGGTAGAGAGTACATAGTGTTAAGACACTCGTTTTTCGCGTTTTAACTGAATTCTGGAATATTGTGTATTTAATGGTTAAACAAACGACGATGAAAAAAATCATTGGTCCTAGTCGGGATTGAATCCACAACCATCGTATTTACAGTCAGACGTTGTCTAACTGTGGCACAATGCTTTTGGTTTTACAATCGTTTTCCACATATTTCATAAAATAAACATACTTATAATATGTATATAGATTAGTATTTTATGAAATTAAATATTTTAATCATCTAAATCCATAACTATACATATATTAGGTATCTAGAAAATGCATAATAAAACCTCACCAGATTTTATTCCATCTGAATAGGAATCAAAGGAAAGAACAAGATTAAAGTTTCGAGTTCAAGAATTGCAGACTGGCTCGAGATTTGCAGAATCCAGGTGGAATTTACAAGTGGGGGAGATGTGCCAAGATGCTATTGAAAATCTAACCGAGTCTACCGATACTGCGCCGCAAAAATGTTACAACTTTGTTGCTATATATAAGTGAGTACGGATTCTGTTTGAGGTCACCAATTTATGTTTGTTATGGATTTTCTTTCATCTGCGGCAAGGTTTATACGGTATATTATATAATATATGACAGTATATGACACATGGTAGTAGTGGAATTGTAATAACCTATACTCTTTCTCTAAAACTGGACTATTCAATACAAAAATATATTTTTAGTTTACCACGAAGCATCAGTAAAATGTGGAAATTTAAAATGGAGTGTTCTCTCGACCTATCAAAAGTGATTCAGTAGAAATGTGTAAATGAAAAAAATTAAAGCTTAAAACTACGCTTTTTTCGCATAATAAGGGAGGCAGAGGGAACCTAGTATTAAGACACCCTGTTGCCTCATTTACCGATGAGTATGTATTGTGTGTATTACGTGTTAAGTGGCGGACATTGAAGCCTCAATCGACGCGTCTTCCAAAACGAAACAATAAATAAATTAATAAAATCATTCCCACGAGTGGGGATCGAATTGAAATTGAAAATTCCATTTACAGTCGGGCGCTTTCTCGGTGCGCCACGATGGTCTCTAAAAATTAAACATACCATATAAATATATTCTCAATAGCGTAAACGAAGTCAAATACGACAGACACTGTCATAATATGGAAAAAAAACCCTTAACTAAACGACAAAAATCCTCCTAAAGCCCGCAGTAATTGGACTGTCGATCAAAAACCAGAAATTCTGCTGGAAAAAAAGTTGTTCATACAATATCTTCTATAGTATACATACAAACATATATATGTATATTTAAATACTTAATCAGAACTTTTTAATGTAGGCAACATTAAAAATCAGTTTAAAAGGCGGCCGTCCCGAAGTATTTGCACAAATCGCGTTCAGGCAACAACAGAGAGGAAACTTTGATGGTCCGATCCGGGATTTTTCATCTCCGCATAATTTGAAATTATAATTCGTTGCGAAGAAATCAAATCAAAATTCCATTTAAAGTTCAGTTTTCAATATTTATTTTGTACACAGCTGTCTGATATGGTAATGGGAGTGACTTGATCGCCTCTTCTTTAGGGCACGATACAAAGTCGTGAGCGTTACGAAGTTCATAAATGGTTTAACGTTGTAAATTTCAAATATACCGTTCTCAGGTCACTGTGGGTATTATAGCTGTGGGTTCAATTCCCATTTAGCGTGATAAGTATATTTAAATTATTTTCTTTTCTCCACTCTGGTACAAAAAACTGGGCGTTGAGTTTTTAACATGCAGTCGTATCATAAATAGTGCAAAAAGCGAGGAACGGAGTGTCTTGACACAAGATTTTCTTCTATTATAGTATGCGAAAAAAAGACGAGGTGCTATAAAAATCTATGCAATTAATAAATATTACAAGGAAATCAGAGTAATTTGTCACTTGAGACACAGAAAATAGATTTACTCTTATCCTTGAACAAATGTCTTACTAAGTAATTCGCTATCCACTTATTATTCTTTATGTTTCACCATAATCACACATTTTCTAATATTTTAAGTGTCAATGGTTTAACATTTATAAAACAATATTCAAATTTAAACGTATCTCGGCCTCCATAGAAAGCAATTCTAGTACGAATTAGTTGAATCGTCAGCTATTATGGTAATTGGTATCAACGTGACCGATGTCGTATCACAATTTACATGCTCCGGAAGACGTTACAGAAGGACAGATGTGCTGACACCGTCTACCATCGTGTACAGAACGATCCCCGATTCGTAGATGTCTACATTGAAATGTAAGGAATACAATGTATCTTTGGATATATTTGAACCAGTTAAAAATTAGGACCAGAGGCCAGTCGTGGCGCAGGGGCACAAACATGTGACTGTAAACGTGGCTGCGAATTCAATTCCCATTCGAGTAAATGAAATCTCTACTTCTATTTTATGTATATTATTATTATTATTAATATTATAAAGAGGTAAGATTTGTATTTTTGTATGTATGTTTGTATTGTTTTCACATAAAAACTACCGGACTGATTTCAAAAATTCTTTCACTATTACAATGCTGCATCTTCACTGACTAACATAGGTTATATTACGTTTTCAAAAAAATAGAGATCCCTAATAATAATGCGATAATGTAACCTAAGGTGTGAAGAAATTCATCTTAAAAATTCTATCATCGCGTGCGCTCCGTAATCTATTGAAGATAGAACAAAACAATGTTCTACAGCATTATAGAACGCATCAATATCTATAAAAAAAGCCTGCAATACCGTATGTACAACTACTGCAGTTATGACAATATAACTACTTTTTTATATTTTAATAGTTGTTAAAAGTGCCGACAATAATCAAACCATATTATTCATAACTTTGCACTAATTCTTATCCTATTAAATAGTATTTTATTAAAGATAATTTCAATACGTGTAAAGTGCGGCGTTGAGTTCCCCTCAACACGCAATTCCTCCAGAATTTCGTGGAAAGTGGGGAGTGGAGTGTCTTAACACTAGACTCCCCACACTGCTACCTGCAGGATACAGCGTGTAGCTGAAAAAAAATAAACATACTCCAAAGAAAGAATGGAACCCACCACATCTTTAATCATGGTCCCTAACAACATTATACACTAAAATTTATAATAGGAAAACAGTAGAAGTAAAATATGAAGCTATTTTAAAAACTATTTCAGATGTGCTATAAGGGGAATGGAGTGAATCCGTCGTACGCTTAGATTAAGTGACCGATAGTAAGCGTGCGTGCCGTCGATTTTACTTGTAAATAACAATAAATAACTAACGAGTTTTTTTATTTCTGTCGAATTGGATTGAAAATCGAACTTAGTGCCTATTAGGACAATATAAAGGTAATGTGATTGTTTAAGCACATCTTGGTGCAGTGGGACAATATTTTACGTAAAGCGACGGTTATTGGTTCACTCCTCGCAGGAATCACTTATTTTTCTTTTTTTTTCATGTCCCTACTATTTATCTGGCTATATAAGACGCGGAGTTGAGTTCCGCCACTTAACACTGAATGTCTCGTAATGACGAAAGTAGACGCAGTGTTTTGACACTAGCTTCTATTTGTCTACATGGCCATATACGAAATATAGCGTGGAACTGAGAAGAAATTGTGTAAGGTTATCTTCTATAAATGTTAGCTACATTTATAGAAGATAACCTTACACAATTTCGTTCAATCATTTTCAAAATTGATAAGATCTTACCTTGATGTTAGTGAAAGTTTATTTGGATAATGGCAATCAGCTTACATCATTAAATTATGAAAAAACGTTAGTATTAAAAAAGATTTATATCATATAAAAATGTAATTGACGCCGTCATTGCTAAGTGCATAGTGTCTAACGAGAGTGTTGCGAGTTTGATCCTCTCTAGGAGGAATAATTAAGTTTAAATTATTTTCCTTTCCTTGTTTAACTGATTACAACAGAAAGTGTGACGTTGAGCTCTGCCACTCAACACGCATTGCTTTGAAAATTGGGCCAAAAGTGACCCTCCCTAGCGGGTGAAAGGGTGAAGCTGCAAAAAAGTATATGACGAGAATACTTTACATCTGTTTAAGGTAACTTTTATACTTCCGCCGTAACGTAACGTCCAATAAAAAGTGTCATCTTTTAAAAGTTTTGGATCCACTTAAAAATCTTGAACGCTGCAGTGAAAATTTAAACAGTATACTTCTTACTTTATTTTCTTAATATATTAGTATGAGATATAGAATTTGAAAACTTTGAAATTTTTCCCGTCCACAGTTCCTCTAGGACTTTGAACAATATTTTATATGTATAGATTTTTAAACACAAAAGGATATTTACATACTTTTGAGCAGCTTAGTGGTTTTTCCGAATAGCAGGGTAGGTAAAGATAATCTCCTTTACGATCATTTCTTTGTTTTAAGTTGCGAAATTCAACGCCGCGCCTTGTTTAGAAGAGCGGAAACATGTTTTAGGTAGTATCATACCCCAAGTGGAAATCTATCCCACAACCGTCGAGCTTACAATTACAGCTACACGCTGTGCCACTCTGTTTCAAAATTGGGCAAAAACTGAGCAACGGAGTGTTTTAACACTAAGTTCCTTTTGCGTACTCTGCTATTTGCGGGATACAGCTTGAAGTTGAAAAATTAATTTAATTGGTAATGAAAATAATCGGATACTTGAACATAATATTTCAATATTATGTCATTTATTTATATATCACAATATTTATATTGTGATTAAAAATGTCAGATGCAGAGATGCCTTCACAACATTCCGTGAAGTTCTTTCAGTCTTTTGCTTTCAAAAAAATTGAAGAAACGAAGTCTTTGGTTGTATAAAATATTCTTGATAGCGTTATATAAAATAATAATAACAATAAACATACTCCATTACATTAAGAAAAACAAAACGACATACAAACTTAAAAAATAATTAAAAAGTACAACAAGATGACTTTATCGCTTAAAGCGATCTCTTCCAGGCTTCTGTTTTTTTTATTCTATTCTCTCTTTTGGATATTGGAGTTGTATAAAAGTGGGCGGAAAATATTTTTTATTTTTTCGCTTTGGTTAATTTGGCTTACTTTCAAGACATTATGTTCCGGAATAAAATGTGAAGCAAAAATATGACTTAAAAGGTATTAAAGTTGTTTTAGAGTTTTAGTTCAGCACTTAAACTATCAGTTGCTTTACCAAACATCACAAAAAATATCCCAAAAAAATACCCCACAAACGAATTTGGACCTGCAATCGTGGTAATGTGTAAATGAGCTCTCAAGTTAATGAGTTCTTTATTTATTATAAATAGAAAATAATATTAAATAAACACCAGCCAAACGATCGTCCCAAATTATATTGTTTCATCTCCATACAAAATACGTCATTACAGTAATTCCGTTACTTCAAAGGAATCACAACACTTTGATACGTTGACATCTATTTGATATGTTCACTGGTAGATAAGTAAAATAAATTATCTCACGTATAAAAATCTGTTGGGAATAGAATATGTTATTTGTAGGTGATTTTAAATAGGATAAAATATGTATTATACAAGATGAGATTTGTCTTTTTAGGTTTCCATACCTTTTAAGGAAAAAAAGGAAACCTTATACAATCACTTTGTTGTCCGTCCGTCTGTCTGTCTGTCAAAAGCCTTTATCTCTGGAACATTTGAAGATTTCGAGTTGAAATTCAAACTACATACTCAAATTTAGGGCTTCATGATTTCCTGAAAAAAAATCGTATTTCTACATTTACTTTAAAAAAAAGGATATGGCCGTTTATGTTGCAAAAAATGCGTATTTCGATACTATAAAGGGAATGAAAATTAATATAGTACCTCCGGTTGACCTAAAATTATGAAAGTAAGCAGCTAGCATATACAGGTAGTAAGTAGTAGTACAGGAAAAATATGAAAATTATATATTTGTGCTTTTTAGTATTTAGTAGGATAAGCAAACCTTGTCTAAAAAAACTCCGTTCCCCACGTACAACCACGCAGTATTCGAAACATTATTATTGAGTAGAGGAACTCGAACGTAAAACGTTGCGATTTGTCTTGTTGTCTAAAGGAGAAAATGAAAATAATTCACTCCTCTTCAGCCTCATATTTCAAAGACCAAAAAGAATGAATAAAAAAAATTATAAAATTCATAGAGCAGGAATACAGAAATATATAGATATATTTTTATATAAAAGTTATCAAACACTTTTATAATAGTATTATATCTTTTGAATTGCCAGACAAATTGCCACATTGGGTTTTCAAGAATAAAATTTTCTATAAATGACTTTATTATATTTTTCTAAGAACAAAGAAGTATTTCTTATTAGTATATTTTTCCCTTGTGTTCTCACACGGCAAAAGTAAACGGTGGGAACAGAGTACCTTAACATTAGCGTATCCCTTACGCTAAGAATATTTAACCAAATTGAACCAACCATACGAGTATGTTTAATGTACCATCGATATAATATACTGGCACACATATTTATTACGTTGCCACGTTATCATTCTCACACATCATCACCGTAATTCCATCTTCAAAGCGGTTGAAGCGTTACTTAGATCCATTTTTGGGGTCCAGTATCAAGAAAATGGAAGCCATATAGGATCACTTTGTTGTCCATTTGGCAAGATCATTTCATTCAATGATTTCAGTCATCTTAAGATTGCTTAGAGATATCAAACTAAAATTAATACAAAATATATAAGTCTAAAGTCACTTGGAGTACAAAAAAAAATTAAGCTTGTAAGTCAACGCAATCAATAGATACAAGCATTTATACATAATTTTTGCTATATTTAGTATGAAATTCGCCGCGTAATCAAAACCTGTAGGGTACTCTCTATGAACCTACAATTATGAAATTTACAAACTTATCTACTTACAAAATGAGTTACACACCCGCTAACTTAAGTTTGTCATCGTCATTTTATTCGTCACGTTCCCGTTCATCTACAATCATAAAATTAGTACGGAACTCTCGGTGGGCGAGATCAACTCGCACTTAACCTATTTTTTATGTATACTCGCAAATCAGATAATCTAAATTGGTTTTTACACGTAAACTCAATTTTGACGTGTATCGGCTTCAGATAAATTGACTAGATACAGCGTGTGGAGCGCAAAGTGTTGAGGATCACCTCGATCCACGCGAATGATGCCTTAAGTAAGGCTTTCGATTAAAGCACAATTTAGTTTCGATAGGTGCCATAAAATGTTATGGCCCCCATTTTCTTAATAAAGTTGTTGTTAGGTTTTTTATTATAGAATTTGTAGACAAAATTGTAATAATTTGTCGTGGCGCAGCGGCACAGCGTGTGAATATAAATGCGGCGATTGGGGGTTCGATTCTCATTCAGGAAAATAATTTTTATCAACATTTCATCAAGTGACTATTTTGTGAAATAAAAAAAAAATAGTTTTTAACTCGATAGGATTTTTCGTACAAAAATATTAGAGGCCTTGGGGAATCGAAATATTTTAATTTCTTAGTACCAGTAACAAGACAAGCGTGGCATTGTTTTCCGCCACTATAAATGCGTTGTTTCTTAATTTTAGCAGTACCCAGGAAACCGAGTAGTTTTCCTCTGCCTTCCCTAGTATATCCCCGGCGGGGTACGGTGTGTAACCAATAAAAAAGAATACTAACCAAAACATTAGTATCAAACGTACATTCAAAGTAACCTATCCAAATATACGAAGGCCCTCGTCCACCAGCCGTGAGTTATATAAAAAGATCAATACGAATCGCCAATGTGTTACGCACTAAATTACTTCAGATTTGGGCCAAATCTTTTTTGTTAGGTCAACGGTAGGTGCGAACCCATTCAATATTCTGCCACTCACCGTCCGAAATCTAGCGTCCTTTACGCTTGATAAGCTCACTAAGTAATCCTAGATCCTCAATTCTATCTGTATTACGGCCATATTGAAATACAAGTGGTTGGATTTTGCTTTCTTTTTTTAGCTTCACGCTGTATCCAGCAGACGGATGGGTAGGCAGAGGAAACATCAGAATCTAGTGTTGGGACACTCCGTTTCCCACTTTTTGTCGAATTCTGGAGGCATTGCGTGTTGAATGCCGGAACTGAACGCCGCGCTTTGCCTCGAAACAAACATAAAAAATATCACCATGTAAATATTATATATGTTATTTCTCCGAGTGGGTATCTCACCGACAACCGTCGCGTTTTCAATAGGTATAATTGTGCTCCTGTTCTACGATGGCATCTACTTTGCTTTTGGATTTCACTTTGCTTTTTTTTTTGCTTAATATCAGCTTACCTTGGCTTATGTAAAAAGACACTTTTCTCAAAACTGGTTTTTATATCAAATTCAATACTATCTAGACCCTTTTGAATAAATCGTTTAAGAAATGTAAATCTGATATTGTTTTATATGGTTTTAAATATTCAAATTTTTATACGTTTTCTAAATCAGTATTTTTCTTTCCTGAGTGTGGAATAACACTTTAAAAATGTTTAAAAAGATATAAATTTCTCAACGTTAATTATAAGAAAATTACACCAAAAAGTCCCAAAATTCCCTTCAAATAACATAATTCAAGATTAAAAAGCTATATAAACAGCTTACGCACACACAATAAGCTCGCGCCCCTGAACCAATCAGAATTTGTTAAATTAAACACGTCCTCAAAAAATAATTGACCGTATCTAATTCGTCTATACCTGTCTGTGCCCGAAATTAGGGGCTTGAAACTTTAATGTCTTCGAGGTTAACAAATGATATTGCAACGTGATTCTCTCTTCGATGAAAATGTTTAGTGATAAATTATTATTTTCTTTCTTTTTTTTAATATGATGTGTAAGTAGGTGTGATGGATAAGTTGTGTCTTACATTCTGTTTTACATATTCCACATTGTCATAACGGGAAGATGAAAATATTTCACCCCGAATGAGAATCGAAGCCACTACCATCGTGATGACAGTCAGTCGCTGTCTGATTTCTCATACGCATTTGATCTACATATTGGAAGATCAAATCTAACGACTAACTTCGTTTTTTTTTAATTAAATTAAAGTTGAGGCCAGTCGTGGCGCACGGGCACAAAGTTTGACTGTAAAAACGACTGGTTACGGGTTCGATCCCCACTCTAGGAAATGAGTTATTTATTTACATTTATATTTTCATTTCTACACTCTGGTGTCGAGGCAAACTGCGGCGTTCAATTCTGCCACACGCAACACCTTCAGAACTCGGCGGAAAGTGGGGAACGGAGTGTCTTAACTCTAGGTTCCCCCTACCTACCCTGCTGTGTGCGGGATACAGCGTGAAGCTGATTCGTTTTTTTTAACTAAAAAAATATCTAAAGTTATATTATATACTTAACGCATTTAAGAGATCGCTAACTCATGGTTTTTGAGATTTACTTAAATGAATTGTATTTAATACGTATTGACTGAAACAAAGCAACGTGACAGCCATCCAATTAATAGAGAAGCCTTACAGTCATTAATAGTATTCATTTCGTTTGTTATCGAAGCCAACTAAGAATTAGTATTGATATGTTTACCTAATTCATATTGATGCGGCGTTGAGTTCCGCAATTTAATACGCAATGCCTAGAAATCTGGCGAAAATTGGAATGGTTTAATTGGAAACGTAGTGTATTAACACTAGGTTCCCTCATCCCTCTGGTATGTAAGTGAGTTAGGAAATGTAGTGGAGTACTAAGAGAGGATTTCTTAAAATTCTCACGAGAACAGAAATAAACGGAGATTTCCATTTTACCTTTTAAGATATCCACGCTAATAAAGTTGCGTACGACATGAGTACTGACTTTGCTGGGATTTGAATTGACAACTAATGCACATACATAAATACATAAAATAGCACCTTTAATTCCAATTCAATTCGATACTCAACTACTAAATATAACGTAAAATAACTTTAAAAATATAGTACTTATTTCTTAAGAAAAAATATCAAAAACCCTCGTGTAAACCACTTCCGGTAATCATACTCACAGCATCTATCAAACAGAGTGCCCGTCGCCATCACGCACACATTTAGATTGTAAATCGGCATTTCCCTTGTTTTTACCAAACATCCACACAAATTTATTCACCGTCGAAAAACCGGGATCGATCCGGGGCTGGGATATTAAAAAACCATATTACATCGGGGAGACGTAATGATGTGCTCAGTGATGCATGAGCATGACTTATATTATATTATGTTATGTTGTAAGAAATTTATTTCGTAATTTTTCTTTTCATATTTTTCATACAAAAAATAATGTTAAATAAAAAACATTATTTATATACAGAATTGGGACAATATTTTCTATATTATTATTGAGGTTATTGGATGACACAGTGCGACAGCGCTTAACGGTAAGCAATGTGATTTTAACAACATGACGGTTGTGGGTTCGTTTCTCGTTCGAGTGATAGAAATATTTAATATTTGCATTTTGTAACCCTGGTAACGAGGCAAAGCGCGGCGTTGAGTTCCGGCACTCAACCCACAGTGCCTTCAGTATTTGGCCGAAAGTGAGGAATGGAAGTGACTTAATGGGAAATGGATTGTCTAACACTAGGTTCCTAGCTTCTTTCTTCCTACACTGCTATGTGCGATACAACGTGAAGCTAAAATAATACATTTCAAATAAGCAAAACACACTTAATAAATTACATTAAACAAATTAAAACATCTCTGTAGTAAAGAGATAAGAATGAAATGCGCCGCCAAATTATTCCCTACTAAAGTTAAATGTTAAAAGAAAGAATTAAGCAGCCGAAACGCCTAACCTAGACTTCCACAGCACTTGCGATGCCAAAGCTGTTTTCCACATTTTTTTTCAGTTTCACGTTTCTTCCTCACGTCCAATTTTTGTAACATTGCGTGTTGAATGGCGGAACTCAACGCCAACAACAATTATTAATGTAAAAAATCATCACAATACTATGGCATTTTGTAGAACAGTCTAATAGAACAGAGCGAGTGTGTTTTCATAGTAAACAGCAAATAATGTATTCTACACTTATTCTAACCATGCCAGGTAAAAGGGGCCATCCTTGAAAGAACTAAGACGCATATGTATATGATTAATCTATGAATTTGATTCGTACTCAAGAGTAAGAAGACAAAAGGCAGTGTTGAGTTCCGCTACTCAACACACAATAAAACTGCGGTAAAACTGATTAAACCTATGTGGTAAAAAGCGTAAAGCTTAGAACTGGTGACCATAACGTTTCATTCGTATAAAATGACTACCAATAATATAAAAAAAACATATATAAGTATTCTTCTTAATGCTCACATATAGCGCTATACATTCAGTGGAAATTTAAACAGTCAAATTCCTTATATATCTATCTACCTACATACACACATAACTGTGGCCAACGATTCGGAACTTTTAGGCGATAAAACTTTTTATTCCACCTGCATAAATTGAGACACACTCCGTAATCCGCCAAGTGAAATTAAATAAGTTTTTGTTAAGCTTCTGCTTCTTTATCGCTATGTAAATGCTGTCGCATTGCTGGTGTAGTGGTTTTTTATGTGGATTTCAACTGTTTGAATGAGTTTGTGGTTTTATAGTCACACTTTGTGCCCTTGCGCCACGACTGGCCTCATTATATATAGCTATATATAACTATTAGTTATTTTACTTTTAATATTGGTTTTAATCTATCCTGGGGTTAAGAAATATTTATTTCGAGGAAATGAAATATTTATTTACATTTATATTTTCATTTCTTCGCTCTGGTGTCGAGGTAAAGCACGGCGTTGAGTTTCGCCACTCAATACACAATGCCTCCAGAACTCGGCGGAAATGGAGAACGCAGTTTCTTAACACTAGGTTTCCTCTGCCTACGCCTATGTGTGCGGGATACAGCGTGAAGCTAGAAAAAAGAATGAAGCTAAAAAAAATCAATTCAAAGCATTTTAAGACTCTATTTTACGTCACCATATATGGTTTATATTACAAAGTCTTATTAAAACGCTTGTAGCTGCATACGAACAGTGACCCTTTCAATACCTTTAGGGGTCGTCGGGTGAATTGTGCGAAGTAACACGATATATCAAATATATGATAGCCTTACTCGGACTATCTTATAACTTATTCAACGGGTCTTGATTCTTGCCTGTAACCCGCCTAAACATTATAGAAGGTAATAATAGTATTATTGTAATATTTTTACTATCTTAAGAGATCTTCTGTATTTTGTACGGTTATCAAATCTCGGTTAAGTTACTTCAATGTGGACTATTAATAATTTCCTTTCACAGAGGAAACCCAGTGTTGAAATATTTCGTGTCTCACGCATTGCTCAATTTCTACGTTAAGTGGGAACGGAGCGGAACTCAACGCCGCTTCTAACAGTCACCAGAGCGAAAAAAAAAAACAAATTTACACGAATTGGAATCGAACCCACAGTCACACAGTCGTTGTGTCGCTACACCATAGCAGCCTCTATTGGTTATTACATAAAAAATACAAAAGAAAATTGTAGCCAAATTTCGTAACAACAAAATGGCATACCACAAAGAAAATTAATTTGGGCGTCCGCGTGACAGGATAAAAAAAAATAATTGCAATATTCCAGCCAAATTCATACGGAACGAACACCTGTAATTGTCAGGTGACAATTCGCATTCATCTCGGGCCGATATTAAAAACCGCCGACGTGGATTTATGCGGAAAGGGCCAGTGAATACCTCTTGGCATCTAAAATTCACATTAAAAATCACTAGAAACTGGCTTTTTGATGTCTGATATCTAATGCGGCCGTCGTTAGGAGTGTTATTGTGTCTGATTTTAAACGTGGCGGTTGTGGGTTCGATTCTTAGTTAAAGTAATTATTTATTTTAATTTCATCGCTTTAGCTATATGTGCAATGTCTTAATAATTAGACAGTGTGTGGGGAACCTAGCGTTTAGATATTTTGTCTTAGCATTAGGCTCCCTTTGCTTACTTTGGTATATGCGGCAACTCAACGCCGCGCTTTGCCTTGACACCAGAACGAAGAAATGAAAATATTAAATATTGCATTTCCTCGAGTGGGAATCGAACCCACGTTTATAGTCGCATGTTAGCGCCTTTGCGCTACGACTGGCTTCTTTACATATACGTACATCAGATAATTACTTATCCAAACAATGAATAAATATATCAAAAAATAACATATTAAGTAGTTGAGAAAGTTATAAGCAGTTATACGAGTTCGTAAACATATTTAATATTTTGCTTGAATATTTTACCGCTAAGTTCTTTTGTAGTGTTTTGTACATTATGGAACTACTCGTATGATATCATAATATTGTAAATATATTAGTTTTGAGCTTAACGCTGTATCCTTGATATAGGGAACCTAGTTCTTTTTTTGTTTAAGCTTTACGATGCTACTAGCATATATCAAGGTAGGCAGAGAGTGCCTCGAAACTTGATGCCAAGATACTCTACTACTCTAAGATATAATTTTCGCGGAACTCAACGCCACTATTTATAATATGAAAACAATTGAAACATAATTGTCCCCTCGTGTGGGGTTCGAACTCAAAGTAATCGCGTTTATAGTCAGAGGCGGCCCCACTGCGCCATTACGGTATCATAATAATAGAAAATACAAATTAACTGTTACAAAATACTAATTAATAACCTCGTAATAATTTTGCTTGATAAGTTTTTTTCTTTAAATAACTTTTAGTGAGAAAATAGCAACTGGTAAAAGTTACGCTTTTCGTCGAACGATATTTCTCACAGTGGAGTCCGATGTGCTGATAGTTGATTTCAAAATTTCAGTTGTTTAGGTTCTGGAATTCGACTAATTGGCTCAGATATAGATCCTTATTGCACAGTGGCACAATTTCTGGTGGAGAGCCTGATGGTTTCAATTTTCAATCAGGAAAACGAAATATTTCTGTCTTTTATTTCCCTGTAATCTAATATATAATTTTTTATATTAGGTTTTCCATGCTGACCCCGCCATATGAGAGAGAGTGGCAAGATAAAAAAAAATAAAAGAGAAGAAACTAATTAGCATTCCATGGATTCACTGTTCTCTTAGCAATCTGACATACCGTATAACAATAATATAATATACATATCCGGTATACAACAAAAAATTACGTTTAATATCTCTTAGATTAGCTTCTGCTTCTACCACGTACAAATTAGCTTTATACGTATTCTTGGTCATTGCGTTGATAACTTCGAATTATTAGTTGACTTTAACAATATTTATATTATCCACATACTTAGAGTGGAATGGAAAAATAGGTCAGTGATAAGATCCGTTTTTCTTTGAGTTATAAGTTATATGCACAGCTATACACGGTATGGCTAAGCTGGTGTTACATATAACAAGAGCATAGTAAGAAAGCTACCTGTTCGCTCGGAAGCCCCAAACAAACATTGGCTTGAACAAATAAAAAAAGGTTTCAAGATGGATTTGGCATTCGATTTTCCGATGAACCTTTGATTTTGATTAGCAAATACTAATATCTACTTAAATTATGAAAATAAAATGAATACAATAGACTTAATTAATATATTACTGTATACAAGTAGTATTTTTGTTCGCTGTATCGTGCTTATAACAGGGTAGGCAAAGGGAACCTGGGTACCAACTAGGTGCCTAGGTTTCCTCTGCCTACCTACCTATAAGATACTTCGTTCCCATCAAGACACTTTCTGTTTTGCAAGACAATTTTCGAGACATTGTCTCTTGAGTAGTGGAACACCGCGCTTTATTCTGTCCCCAAATGAGAAAATGTAATTAATCCATCGCCCCGTGTAAGAATCGAACCCACAACCATTGCACACAATTAGACGGCATCTAAGACTACAAACAAATATGCTTAACGAAACATAAATTGATACACGAAGCGTTTCCACGACGAGAGGGGCTTGTTAGTCGTGAGATAAACCGGCCCCTTATTGAATTAATTGCGCACATTTATAACACTGTATGGCAACAATTTCTCTAGCAAATGAAAAAGAGCACGCACCTAGGAAAGAATGTTTGTTCTTAAACATGAAAGGATATTGTATTTATTATTTGTTTATTGTTAGAACGTTTGATTGTAATTGTGACGATTGTAGGTTCGATCCCTACTCGAAAGTACGAATTATTTTTTTAAGTTTTCGCAGCTCGAAAGGTCAACAGCTCAAAACTTTTATAGGATCATTTTGTTGTCCGTATGTCAAAACTATTTATCTTGAGATCACGTCAAGATATTAAGTATTTAAACCTATTAAATTAATATTAAATATTTAAATCTATGTTCCTTTAAAGCACAGAAAAAATCAAGCTTCACAATCAATTGATATGAGCATTTATGCACCAAATTTTCTGTACTTTGTATGGAATTCGCTGTGTAATCAAAACCTATATTGTACTTCCTGTGGACCTACAGTTAAAAAATTTGGCAAGAAGTGAGAACTTATATTACAAATAAAAGAAAAAAAAATCCAAAAAGTGAAAATTTATAGATATTTCATGGAGAAAAATCATTACAAACTTATATTTGTAGTTCCTTGTCGTTCATGTTCTCTAGACAACGACGTTAAGGTCAGAAATTTGAGCGATGTGTAGAAAACGGAAGGTGAAATACAAGATGAAACTATTTAAATATAAACTAACACTTTAGTGAGAATTGAATCTGCATCTACCGTCTAAACACTGAGAAGTTTTACAATTTCGTCACGCTAACTTCTAATAAGTTTTCTTAAAATTTAACATTAATATCAAGTGTGAGTTAAAACTATATATACAATATTCCATACTTGTAAAAATATCTAGAGACATTTAAATAACTGTCTGGTACGTACGTATATATATAATATATGTATAAATATATTAAATAAAAATACGCTGGTTAGTCTTTTCTCATCCCTTTAAAGGTCAATCAGTTTGTTTATAGAAAGAATTAATTTATGTATGTATGTATAATAAATTACCACAGTAAATACCAGTGTTACCTTTTCAACATTTTGCTCTTTAGTTGTTTTATTGATTAATTATATATAAAGTCCTCCTAGTATAAAGTCGCCGTTTTTAGACTGTCGTGGTGCAACAGCAGTGTTTAGCTAGCGTCAGCTAGCGTGTTAATAGAGGCGGCGGTTGTGGAGTCGGCCTTCGCTCAGGTGAATTTTCATTTCCTAGCTCAGGTAATAAAATATAACGCAGCGTTAAGTTCCACCACTCAATATTTTCCATTTTGAGTCTTGAAAATTGGGTGGAAAGTAAATAAAAGTGTCCTACAACTAGGTTCCCTCTAACTTCCTTGTTTAATGTGAGTTACAAAGTAAAGCTAAAAAAAATAATAGTTATAACGCTTAATTTCTTTAAAATAAAAGGAAAATTTAAAAAGTACATAAAAAAAACTATAAAATATTAGCTTAAAATATAGAAGTCCATTAGTAAAGAAAGTAATTGATTCAATTGAATTTATTATCGACTAATAGCATTCGTTATTTCTTTTACCCTTTTTAAGGTTCCGCAGTCGAATGTCACTTGATACGGAACGACAAGTTTAGAGTTTAAGTTTATGATATAATATATTTTCAAAAAGAGTTTTTTAGTCTTTTATACAAGCTCTATGATTACGAATTAAAAAAAAATACTTTTCTACAGCAATTGCTCTAAATATTATAGAATTAGCTTCCAGCCATAAATTACATGACCCTCAACTTACTAGTTACTTCTGAAGAGTAGAACTGTTCAGATCCTGACACTATCATCAGACCAGCTCAATGACATCATACGTCACTTAAATTTCTTATTTTTAATTACCAGGCTTATAACTACCAGGTTTCAAAATGATACAACTATGACAAGTGGGCTAAATTTAGTTTTTTTACATATATATCTTATAAATTTTATTATATAATTACAAATCAGCAACACAAAAGAGTGTTGTAATAAAATAAGCAGTTTTTCCTGACGAAAAATTATAGGCCTTTGAATTTTGATGTAAATAATCTTTGCTTACCATTACAGACCCCTTCATAGTCCGACACGGACTTGACCGCTTTTTTCAATTAATTGACCTTTTTCATGGCGATAGGATATCCTCGTTTGATGTACGCAATAATATATTTCCAAAAGGCTAACTGAGATGAGAGTAATTTGAATTATTTATTTAAGCTTCCTCGCTCGAAGTTAGCGGATAATATATTTTTTTGAGCTTTTAATTTAGTTACTATTTTTTATATAAAAATATATTTAGATTGTAGTTGCGGTGGATGAGTCCATTTTACACTTAACCTGTTATTTTTTAGCCTAACAGTTTATAATTATTATCTTCCTCATTTAGAAGAAGGCACAGAGATCCTAGTGCTACACTTAATTCTCCACTTCTATATAGGAAAAATTCTTACTTTAACGTTCGAAAAAAAATAAAGAAAGAGAAAGAAAAACTAACATATCACTCCATGTCCAAAACTATAATACAAACACACAAAAAACAAGTTTCAATCCACAGCATCCCCACTTGTCAGTGTATGATTGATTTTTACAACCTTTCTTTTATTTGGAGTCGTGGAAAGATATTTTCGCGATGAACTCACGCGTGATACATAACTTCGATCAATTTTCGCTCGCTCGTGAACTTTGCTGGAACATTCTTTTCTGTAGAAAGGGATATATTTATTGTCGACCATTCTCTATGTGTGCTGGGTTTGTGGAATATTCTATTTTTTAATAAATGAAACATAGCCCGCAATTTTTTTTCAGTGGATTGTAAAATTTAAAATCCTGTTTTCCTTTTGTTTTCATGGGAATTGCGGAAAATCCTGTATTAGTTCCCTTACTTTCCCATTAAAATCTACATCGCAATTATCCGTGTTCTAAGCCAAGTTGTTCCACATGTGTTATCCGTCAGTTACACAGTTATATTTAAAACAATTCACCACAAATTTTGTAAAAACAAAAGAAAAATTAAGTAAAAAATATCTATCAAAATTAAAAAAATAAAAACCAGAACAACAACTGCTATACTAAAATTTATTCCATCAAGCATATACCTTATACGATTCCATGTTACAAAGAAGAATCCCTCAAAATTAGGTCACGCGACACAAAATCCCCGTTTTAACATACAGATTAAGAAACTTTGTACATTAACGGAAATTATTTATTACTCGTATGAAAAGCTCCGCATCTCAAACTTTGGAAGCTCAAATGTGTTCATATTAATATTATAAAGAACTATTAACACGGTATGATGATGTTTTCGCGTGTTTCAGTGCAAATAAGCTTATCAATAATAGGTAATCATTAGGCATAGCTAGTTTCAAGGACGAGTCTAATTACTTTGAATATATCATTTGTTTTATATTTGAAGGCGTTTCTTACGGTGTAATGGTTTAAGACGTCCTTGTTTTAGGTTATCTATCAATATTAATAATATAAAGCTGAAAAACTGTTTTTTTGTACTCTAAAATCTCAAGAACTCAGTTCGATTGCCAATCCATATCTAAAAGAAGGCTAAAGAAAAGAAGCATTACAATGATTGTTACAATGAACCTTTACATGGGGTAGAACTTCAGCCTCGGGCACTTAAAATTTGTCGATGAAGACGACTGACAGGAAAAGAGTATAATATATATATATATATATTTTTTATTTTATCTTTCTCTAACATCTGAGGATGTGAGAAAATACCCAGTATTATACTTTCCATCTTCAGTCAATCAGTAAGTGCGACACTTACTATTAGTTTAACTAAACTGAAAAAAAAAAACAATATAGGCACCTAATGTAAATTAGTTCCACATGAAAATTGAATCTACAATCAACTCATATACAGTCAGAAACATATCAACTGTGTCACGATTGCTATTACGTTAATAATATAATTTATGACAGTTAAATAGCTACCTATAAGTCCGGTTATACCTTTTATATAATATTTAGGCATATTCTTACATACCCTTTGTAGCATGTTCTAGGCATAATAACCAAAGTCTAGGGTTAGTAGTCCGAATAAAACTCTTTCATTTAGAAATTAACTTGACTTAATTTACTTTAACGCTATATCCCTAGCGGGGTAGCCAGAGAGAACAGAGCTCAAAACGCTACGACGGTCTCTACTTACCTTTTCGCCTCATCCACTGTCAACTTTTTCATACAGGCATTCCGGGGGGTCCTCATGCTTTTTACATGACCTTCCTCCAGTACTTCCCAAATATACCACTTCATTCACTTGTTTTAATATTTTTATTCTTACCACACAATCTTGCATTCGGTCCAAAATATCATAAATTATTATATTATATTTAAAATGATTAAAGTGGGAAACGGAAGTTTCTTATTGAAAACGGAGTGTTTTAACACTAGCTTCCCAGGTTCAATCCGTAGAATACAGCGTGAAGCTAAAAATATTTGAATTATAATAGGATTAGCCATTATTATATTTCAATTATTTTTATATCATACATACACACATATATATGTAGGTACAAACATACACACATTTATACAAACATACACACATAGTTACGTTAACAATAAATTTAACTAAACGAGTTCATTACTTTACACCTAAATTAACCATATTTAGGGGTCACCGTGATTAAGATATTTTATTACGGACACGAATTACGACGACGTCGACTTTGGACAGGATTTATATTATGTAGAAATATTACATTTATAATATATATTAGTTTTATCTAACATTGAGGGGTCGGAGGTTGAAATATGATTTGGGGAAAATTTAAATAAAATATATTTTGGACTGATTAGATAAAGCAAAGCAGGATATGGAAATAGAGTACGGTCGCGCGTCATGATCATCCATGTAGCCCAGGATGAGGAGTCGAGAGGATCCGTATTCATAAAAGCACTTCTCACATGGTCGATGAAGTAACTAGGCACAACAACGCCTGTGTCTACTCCAACGATGATTATGACAGTGATGCGATCGGCACATTTCAGTACCAATACCTCAATAATTTCCTTTTAATTTTTGTTTGCAGCTTCATGCGGTATTCCGCATGTAGTCCGCTACCCACTTTCCGACGAATTTTAAAAATATTGCTTAAGTGTTGACTGGTAAATGTTGTGTGTTTAAGTGTTGAGTGGTAAGTGTTGGGTGTTTAAGTGTTGAGTGGTGAGTGTCTACATCCGCATTTAAACCAATGATAAAACGAACGATTCGGAACGATTTTGGTTGCTGGACTTATTGCACTGCTGCTGGACATTGCAGTTGTACGTTATTTATTGTTTAAAAAGATAAAAATTTAATCAGATATATTCCATATATGTATGTATGTAAACAAATAAAGTGATAAGATTAAAATACTTTTCCCCATATGTCAGTATATCGAACACATGTGGACCTTTAATGGACCCCAAGCATTGTCATTAAAAAAGGGTCGATATAATAGGCGGACCCTTTTGTAGAGGCATAGGGGAATAAGGGCATAAGATATACTCATGTACGAGACAGTGATCTACTCTACTTTTTTAGTATATCTATAATGTATACTAATATTATAAAAGTGAAAGGTTGGTTTGTTTGACCGCGCTAATCTAGTGAAACTACCGGTTCTAATTTAATAATTATTAATTTTGTTTTGAAAGAGATTTATTTATCAAGGAAGGCTATATTTTTTTCTTAGTTATTTAAATTTGACCGCGAAGATAAGGCTGCAGGTATAGGCTACTTTAATAGTATATTGATAAATGTTTCTGTCTATGAATTTCTTTAAAATTCTACGTTCAGCAACACGCTTCTCCCCACACAGAAGTTAGTATTAAACATTCTATTCTCCATTTTCCAACTCGACATATTGAAACATTGTGTGTTAAATGATGGGTTCCATCGCGACGTTCTATCCTTCCTCCTAGTGAGAATTGAACCCACGCCCATCACGATTACAATAAGATGCTGCAGGAATGCGCCAAAATGGTGAATTCGTACTAACATTTATTAAAGTAAAATTATTATATTATATATAACAAGTATATCGAATGAAAACACTCGTTAAATTCTAAAACTAATATTTTGATACCAAATCTTGCACGAAATATGATATCATAATCGACAAAAGACCTTAATCTAGGTGTCGATTCAACAGCAAATTTACAGTACATCCCTTCACGTCACGGTGCAACGATTAGACGCTAAACTAAGTATAAGCAAAACGATCGTGAGTTTGATGCCCACTCAGAGGGCTCTATTATTTTAATTTCCTTATTTAGTAAGCGCGGCGTTGTGTTCCGCTAATCATAACGCAACATTTCAAAATTTTGGCGAAAAATGAATTGAATCTAAAACACAACCGCCGTGTTTTCCGTATATCGGTGTACCGTTGTACCACGAAGGCTTTTCTACACAGCGACGACTGCGAACGAAAACCAAATCTTTAAATTGTTTCTCTCAATATCTATTACAAAACCAACTCATTTGATCTATTAACAAGCTAGAGGAAGCTCTACTTTACAGCAATTATCTCTTGACTCAGATTAACTGTACCAAGCACAGGCGCCAAGCAATCAATTAAGTTGAACTTTTGTACGTTCGTTGTTGCTTTTAACTAATACTGACTAGTGTTTTTAACATTTTTAGAGTGTTATTTCCCATTAAGGAAAGACAAATACTTTTTTTGAAAACGTATAAAATTTTACGGCGTTGAGTATCGCCACTCGATATGCAATGTCTCGAAAATTGGGTAGAAAGTGGAGAACAGAATGTCTGACACTAGGTTCCCTCTACCTACCATGTTATATGCAGCGTAAAATTCAAAAGAGAAAAACTATCAGTTAAAAAATTATTTGCAGATCCTTTATGAGTTCAAAAAACACGGCATTGAGTTTCACCACTCAGCACGTAAAGCCTCGAATTCGAACAGTAAAACAGAGAACGGTGCATTTTGACACGAAATACATTCTGCCTATTCATGACAGAGAAAAGATACCAAAAAAAAATTAACTCGATACCTCTAAGTTATTCGTTTAAGCTGCATTTCTTATACTGCATTGCATCACATCACGAATTTTTAAGTACTTTAAAAAATATTTTTTCAAATTTTAAAGCAGCAAAAATAAATCATAATCAACTCTTTATATGTAAATAATAATTATACTAATAAGTAATTTGAAACGGAACATGCAAACCGTTCATCAAATAACTCCTATGGTCTAATTACAGGAAAAAATGTTTAAAAGACTGGAATTTACAACCATATGGAATAGAGCTACTGTATGTTATGAGTCTCACGCTCTATTCCACTCATAGCAGGATAGGCAAAGGGAACCTGGGAACCTAGTGTTAAGATACTCCCGTTCCCCATTTTTTTCGATTCTGGAGGCAATGTGCATTGAGTGGCGGAACTCAACGCCGCGCTTTGTCTTATTCCCGTGCTAGCAACAGACTACTATACTGATATGCAAAAAAATATATTTCTACGGCTTTGAGACACAGTATGGGAGAATGAATTGTTTTCATTACCTTTGGTAAAAAGACTAATAGACGACGTTAGACGTCGTTCAACACTCAATGTCTCGAAAATTAAGCAGAAAGTGGAGAACGGAACATTTTAATACTAGGTTCCCTCTATCTAACTTGCTATATGCGGAATACAGCGTAACGCCAACGAAGACAATTAATCAGTGAGTTTCTCCATTTTGTTCTGCAACTCAAGCCGCAATGTCACAAATTGGGCGAAAGGTAACAAACAGAGTGTCTTAACACTCCAGGTTCCCTCTATTTGCCCTCCTATTTGCCCTCCTATTTGCAGAATACAGTATATACAAAAAAAGCACATAAAATAAATAGAATTTCTGTAAAATTCCTCAACGATTAATATCAAACACGCGTACCTCAATTTGTTGAGCGATGTAATCGTAACGTATTGTTTCCGCACACAAAGGATATTCCAGCGTGCCTCTTAAAGTAATTAAAAGTTAAGGTTTCACGATTTTAGTGTTAACAATAGTATAGAAAGCTGCTGTCATTGTATTATTTTTTTAGTTATTTATTTTTTTTGTTCTTTTATTGTTATTTCGCGAATGTCATGTTGTATGGAGAATGAATGAAACAGGTTGTATTTAAAAAAACAAGATAATGTTAGACAATAAGAGAAGGCTTGCGACACCTTCGTCTATAAAAAAATTAAATCAATATCTATCTGTGGCTATAAAATCAATATATAAATAATCTATAGTAAATGTAGATTTTGCTATTTTAAAGTATACGTATTGTAATGATCCATACCAGAAATAAATTGTGTAGGTAAATAATATAATTAATTCAAAAAAATTATCATTTATAAAAAATATTATAAATATAATTTATTATAAATATAATTTATTTATTTCTTTAATTAAGCGTTTCGTTCACAAGTAATATTACAGTGACTTAATATACCGTAGGTAAAACAGGCAGATATAAAATATATTTATTAAAAATTATTTAATAATTATATTTAATCGTTGTATATTAAAATTTAAAATAAATAATAACATAATTAATATTTTAATTATTTTAAAATATCATGTTGGCTGAATAAGCTACTGTCAACGTCAAAGTCAAGAAAAAAGGAAAGAAAGAGAGGGTAGATGACGGACGCGTCTGGTGAAGGATAGTGATTCAAAATGTTAAGAGAAGTTTTAATTTATAATTAATATATATATTTAGTTACATCTTATATGTAAAAGGCATGTGAGTTAGTACATGTAATAGTGATATAAGTATCCGAGGCTGGTAAGATAAGTTATAAGTGCTTATTTGTTGTAGTTTGTTTTAGAATACTTCGTCGGTAAGTTTTTAATACCTTATTATTAAAACAATGAAGAGTAATATTAATGCATGTAATGCCGTCAATATCCAGAGATAATTATTATTTATTTAGTAAATGGAAATAAATACATGAATATGTTTTTGAGGTATGTAAAATTACAATTATATTAATGTACGCAGAATACCTGCCGCCATCTTTGTTATATATATATATATATATATATATATATANTTATCACGATGCACTCCTATCACGGCCGGAACAAATCACTGTCATATCACATCACGATACGTGATAAGTGACGTGGCAAGTCGATTTATCAATATTTTAAATACACGCTGTTGTTGAAAAATTAAAAGTTATTGTTGTGTTGACCTAAAAATGTATAATAATGAAAGTTTGTTTTAATATTTCAGTGCTATTCATAGAATATTGAAAGCAATTTTTTTGCAGCTTCACGCTGTATCACGCATGTCAGGGCAGGCAGACGAAATCAAATGTTAAAATACTTTGCTCGATAATCTCCACCTAATTTTCGAGACATTCCATGTGTAGCGACGGAACTCAACGCCGCCTTTTATTTTTGAAAATTGGATTTACACAGAATTCGAAAATTTTATATTCTTAACTCTATTTTGAAATCCATCCAAACCTCAGCTAAAACGTTCGTTCACATCTCAATATGCAATGCCTCCAGAATTCAGCGTAAAGCTGAGAACGGAAATGTCTTAAGGAGAACAGAGTGTCTTCTCTGATCTAGAGGCCAGCCGCCAAGCCAAGCTATTTAATTGTAATTTTAATTATAACAACTAAAAATATTTATTTATTTAACTAAAATAATTCAAAAATCTACTTATTAAAGTATAAAACACAGTGTTAAACCACACAAAGCTTTCTAAAAAACAATAAACAACCATTTTTCTCTAGAAATTCGAAACGAAGCCGTGACCAACGACTAACATTCGTAAACCTATGTAATCCTCATCTCTCGAAGACTTTGCAGTCCTCATCGAGATGTTTCGTAAAACGACAAGTAGTTAACGTAAATAGAGATTACAAAGGCCACTATTGCGACAGCTATCGCAATGGAATTGTAACTGGTAAGAGAATGGAATTTAATGTAATGAAAATTTTACAGCATTCTTGTTATTAGACTTGTGGGTTTACTTGGGTGTTTGTTGTTATTGTTTTCTTTTTCCAGCTTCACGCCGTAGCTGGGCGGGCAAAGAGAACCTGGGAACCTAGTGGTAAGACACTACGTTCCCATAAAGACATTTAAAAACAAATTGTTAATTAGATATGTATGTTAGTTTTAAAATTAATATATTGAAAGAGGCCGTATTGGGTATGGGTTCGATCGTCACTCGGGTTGCTTTCGTTTCGCCGCTCTGTAAAAATGAAACGCGACGTTGAGTACCGCTCCGATTTTTGTTTTTAATAAAAAAAATATTTTCATGCGTCTTACGTATGTTGTGAGACTAATATAGAGAGTCAGAGGCCGTCGTGGCGCTGAGCACAAGCGTGTAAACGAGTCGGTTGTGGGTTTGATTAACACTCGAGGGAAGAAATAACTATTTATTAATATTTTCATTCCTTCGTTCTGATACTAATGAAAAGTTTGGCGTTCGGCATTGAGTTTTCTCTCTCTCTCCACTATTAAACACGCAATGCCTCATTAATTCGGCGGAAAGCGTAGAACAGAGTGTATTCTGTTTAGCCATCGATCATTCAGCGTGACTTAACAACCTTACTTAACTTGGCGCACAAATTAGGCCACTTGTATATTAGTCTTTTCTCAACTATGATAGCCTTACCATTATATTATTATGTAACCAAAAGAAGTTCGCTTCATACTTTTTTTCGGTATAGAGCAGGAGAAGGCAAAAAGCAGGAGAATTATATGTTAAATGCCAGAACCTAACGCCGTGCCTCGTCAAATGTCAAATTAAATATAATTATTCCCTTGTTTGGGGATCGATCTCGCAGCTAGAGCGTTTATAGTCGGACGCCTTTTTACTTTGCTACAAGGGTATATTATTATATACAATTAAGTTTAATAAGGCTAACCACTACTTCCAAATAGGTTTAGTTAAAAGAAAATTACTTGAAATTGCTATTACAATAAGTTAATAAAAAAATCGTCGTAACGGACCAACACAGCACTGACTGTAAATATAGCGATTGTAGGTTCGATTCCCCCTAGAGAGAATGAAATTTTTTCATTATTTCCCTCTAGAAAAAATATTATAAAAATATTGTAAATTCATTCTGATTGCCATTAAGGTAATAAATAAAAAGTTATATTTTCATGAAGGTAATTTTTTTAATATATAAAACTTGGGTTAAGTTAAGCTAAGGAAAGAAAACAGATATAACATTCAAAAATACGTCTCGACTGATTGACAAACAGACAAAAATATACCAAAGTTATCCTATAGGAGTTCCTATTTAGGGTCCCATAACCCAGAAAAAAAAATACCAAAACACGTAACAAAAAAATACAACATACGTTCCAAGTTTAATTAGCCAACCGTGTATCATACTGTACAATCTTTATAAAGTTAGTAAATAACATAAAATTTTCTTGATAGTCGTCGAAATCGCGGCCCTATATTATTCTCCTCACGTTCCAATCGAACATTGACTACGATAGGATCATCGAAATTTATATCGAAATTTATACTTTATTACCTTAAACATAAGATCTATAGCAGCTACGTTTACAAATATGTTATTTTGTTACACATTTTCACGCATAATCATAGGTTTATTAGAGTATAGAATAGGGTATCGAATTTGTTGAGAATTTTAAACGTAGAGCGACTGAGGATATATTTTTAAAAAGACTTTTCCCGCATAGAAGAGGAGAATTATTTTTAAAACACTCATTTCTCCATTTCTCGCTCATTTTTCGGAATATTGCGTGTTGAAAATCGACGGAGTGGTTTATCGTGTTACCAGAGAAAATAATAATAAGTCACTCATCAGAGTGCGAATCGAATTTACGACAATCGCGCTTATAGTCAAATACTGTGCCGCTTTTTGTGTCATTTGTTCGCTCTGGTGACGACACAAAGCGCTGCATTGTGTTTCTCCAGTCAACAGGCAATGCCTCCATGAGTCGACGGCAAGTAGGGAACGGAAGTGTGTGTGTGTATTTACACTAGGTTCCCAGGTTCCTTCTACGTAGCCCGCGAAATAAAACGTAAAACTAAAAAACCTATAAAATATTTTACAAGTTTCTTTTACCGTTCTTAGACGGTTTCTAAGAAGCACATAAGTTGGAGTCCCACCACGTTCAAATTTACATAGGTACTTTTTTTAAAATATATTATTGTTATTTAATTTTACACTATACTTCTATAAGTATACCGTACGTGAAGTAATTTCAAACCGGCATGATACATCGATGTCTTGGCTTCGACGTCTCGAATGAACGATGACGTCCGCAACCCGCTTTAGAAACACGGTGTAGATATTGGAGTAGTTCTGTTGACTTCTCCAAGTTAACTTTGTTAATAATATACGTGTACCAAATAATTTAAAAGTAATTTTGAATTTATGACAATATTAATATGCCTTGTTATTACTTATTATATATTATATACTATTATTATATTATTTGAGGCCAGTCGTAGCGCAGTGGCACGAAGTGTGACTGTAAAACCGACTGGTTGTGGGTTCGATCCCCACTCGAGGAGATGAAATATCTACTTAAATTTATATTTCCATTTCTTCGCTCTGGTGTCGAGGTTAAGGGCGGCGTTGAGTTCTGCCACTCAACACGCAATGCCTCCAGAATTCGGCAGAAAGTGGGGAACGAAGTGTCTTAACACTAGATTCCCTCTGCCTACCCTGCTGTGTGCGGGATACAGCGTGAAGCTGATTTATTTGATTTTTTATTTATTATATTACTTTACCTTGTATTGTGAAATATAATTAATTTTTGATTTTATTTTTTTTAAAGAGTTTTCTCAATTTATTTAGGGAATCTTTTGTTAAGGCTCCCCTAAGCCCCGAAGATTCCAAATTATATATGTCAGGTTTCTATACTGCTTATATTGTGTACGAAAGTGTCCTATTCGTTATCTATCAGAGTAGCAGAAAGTTTCATATAGATATCTACATGTATATATGTACACAATATGTAAAATAGAAACAGGGTAATAAATATTTAAGGACCTACTGAAGGAAATAAACTTTTCTCACACCCTTGTAGACCAATGTCAGCCGGTGTTTTATTATACTTTCCATGGAAAGGGCTCGCGGTAGATTAAACATTCAGGTCGGAATTATTTTGTATAATATTATAAACTATTTATTATTTATCTCACCAAGATATCTACCAGTATACTAAAAAACGCGACGATTGTGGGCTCGATTCTCATTCGGAGAAATGAATTATTTAATATTTTCATTTTCATTTCCTTATTTTAGTACAAAGTGTGCAATTGAATTTCACCATCCAATTCACAATGTCTCGAAGATTGGCAGGAATTGAGAAGGGACGGTACCTTAATACTTAGTTCCCTCTGCCTACTCTCTTTATATAAGATACGGCATGAAGCTCAAAAAAAACGAAATCTCTTTATTTTATCAACAAAAGTTTATTATAAAAATAATATATTTAGTCGTGGCGCAGGGGCACATAGTGTGACTGTAAAACCGACTGGTTGTGGGTTCTATCCCCACTCGAGGAAATTAAATATTTATTTTAAATTTATATTTCAATTTCTTCGCTCTGGTGTCGAGGCAAAGCGCGGCGTTGAGTTCTGCCACTCAACATGCAATGCCTCCAGAATCCGGCAGAAAGTGGGGAAAGGTTCCCTCTGCCTACCCTGCTGTATGCGGGATACAGCGTGAGGCTGATTTATTTTTATTTATTTATATATTTTTAAATAACAAAAAAATGAAGGGTTAAACGGATGAAAGATGTTTAGTGATAATTAGCGAGTGAATAAATCAAATAACTATTGTCTCACGACACGACTTTTTCTTATTAGGATTATGTTTTACTAGGTTAAAGTACTTGTGAAAATTTGTACTTTTTAAAAGACTTTTTGTTGTGTTGCCACCTTTAAATATTATTAATTTATTTACCGATTAAAATAAATATCGTGTTTAACTTGCTATGGCAACATTGTGCTTTTATTTGACTAATGACAGCACTGTTTGTAACTAAATTATATAAAAGACGATATTTACTTAAATTGTTTTTAATTAGCTATATTGAGCTCGAGCAGTAAAGGAGAGTGTTCGTTCATTTAAAGGGGCCCCTTTAAATGAAGTAGCCTGCACTTGGGTCGCAATTTGCAAGAACCATGCGCTGCTCCAAGCTCAAAAGTATTTATCTTCGCTGCTCAGTAAGTGAACATAATGACTGTGATTTCGATTCTATAAAATGTGTAAGTATTCTAATGAAGATAAACGAGACACGGCGTTGAGTTACGCCATCAAACACATAATATCATTAAAATCGTTATATATTACATCAACTAAAATTAAAATTTCTACCTAAATGTAATATAAATTTATCTATTCAAATACAAAATTTGTCTATTATTTTCTTTAAAATCAATTTACATATTAACAAGCAAATATTTGTATAAACAATCTGTTTTACATATTCCAATATTTCAATATAAATTTTCGATAACTCGACGCCCGAGTTTGATACACCTACAAAAGGTTCACGAAATCTAATGAACAAAGTTCATAGAATTTCATAATGAATGAAATACTATTAAATTATAATACAAGGAATATTGTTAAACACCATTAGTTTACGTAATTAATACTTCGTTTCTGTAATAGCTGATTCAACACACATTTTTTGGTAAACAAACTAAACCAAATTGTAATTGAATTAACTAAATTTTGAGACCGTCGTGGCGCAGGGGTGCAATCGTACGGCTGTAAGCGCAATAATTTTGGGTTTGATTCACACTGAGAGAAATGAAATATTTTATATTTCCATTTCCTCGTTATAGCAAGGAGGAAAAGCGCGGCGTTGAGATCTGCGTTTTGCCTTCCGCTAAAAATTATATCTTAGCTTTGTATTGTATCCCGCCTAAAGCAAGGAAAGAGTGAAAACCTCATCTGACTTTATCCGGTCGTGGTTTCGACTTATGGAATCAATTGATATTACTTTTTCGCTCTGGCGTGAGCGTTGAATTCCGCCTTTCACCATGAAATATTTTAAAAGCTGAACAGTGCTTAGGCAACGGAGTGTCGTAACACATAGTTTCCCTGTGCCTACCCTACTATGATGGAAAATTATGACACTTTTTATTACATATGCAATATTCATATATGAGTCGATATGTCTATACAATACTTTAGTAAAGTGAATGATATAAACAATTCACACCGAAATTATCTATTTTATGAAAAACTGAGTCATTTTTCCACAGTCCTGTCTATTTATATTTCTGTTTTACAATCAATTTTCGTAACACACCGATTACCATAATACCAATTAAAAGTTGTTACAAAGTTTTAACAAGTAACTACACAGTTGAAAGCAGAACGGGCGACGTCAAGTATATTTTGTAATAAACACAGAGTTTCGTTACAAAATTATATTACCTATTAATATTTATATCGGGGCCATTATGGCGCAGTAGAACAGTTTATTGCGCGATGGTTGCGGGATCGATGCACGCTTGAGGAAATGATAAATTAATTATATTGATAAACTATAATAGATGTCGTGAACTTTAAGACGTGAAATGGTAGATCTCATCTTTTCCGTTTGTGCATGAATTTCGAGAAATTATCTCTTAGTGCTTCATACATTCCATAACCTACTTACAAGCGAATGGGGAATTGCCATTTTTGTCTGGGGATACGTATCAACTTGCGTCAAGCCTAATTTTCTGTAAACTAGCCAAGTTTTTACTTAACTTTTCATTACCAATAACATTTTTACATTGTTTTCTCATAATGTTTTAAATATTCGAAAAAGTTTCGAAAACGCATTATTATAATATTTAACAATATTTAATTACTATCATAACTAATTATTATTTACATAGAAACGAGGCACTTACGAAGTTGTAACAGTATGTACCTGGGGTGTGCAATATTAAAAATAAATAAATAAATATTATAAAATAAAATATGCATGGCAATACACATAAATAACATAGTTATATATGAATAATACAATCTATATATAATATTTTTAATACCATATTCATCGAGACGAGTTTATGTATTGTCGTCCCGACTGTCGCAACTGTCGTTTCGCATATATAGCGGAAGGCAGCGGTCGATTCAAACTATTAAGGATTACGTTACTAATATATATGATGCACATAAGACTCATATCAAATATATTATAAATATAATATATTTGCGTTGAGTTCTGCCACTCAACACGCAATACCTCCAGAATTCGGCAGAAAGTGGGGAACGAAGTGTCTTAACACTAGATTCCCTCTGCCTACCCTGCTGTGTGCGGGATACAGCGTGAAGCTGAAGAGAAGAGAAGAGCTAATATAATAATTCGAAGCCTATAATGGCACGATCTTTTAGGATCGAATTCCGGTACGTAAGCTATGCTTGTATCGCATTGGTCATTGACATATTGACAAATTTCTACGATTTGATATACGATTAGTAGGTGTGTGATGCTATTTTATGTCCTAGCTCCGGTGTATGTAGTAGTGTTCGCCCGTCTCATACGGGTGTGTTGTGCTATTTTATGTCCTGGAACTCTGATGTATGTAGTAGTGTCCGCCTACGGTTCGAGACGCGACTGTGGGGTGTATGCCGTGCGTTTATTTAATATATCGGTCACCTTGCGGTAGTGCGTTCGTTTCAACGACGAATCAACATCACGAATCACCATTGTAATACAATCTTAAAATAACAAACATAACAAGTACCTTCAGAAAGATCACGCACAAGTATCTCGGAGGGTTCTCGGAGGATGACTGTAAAGCTGCGGTCTGGTCGAAATACATGGTGTAGGGGCGGGATGGTGCCCTTGCTCTTTCTTCCTTTTATTATAACTACCACGCAGTTATAGGGGAGAGGACGCGCTCTTGGCTTTTCTTCAAAAGAGCTTCGAGTTTTGACAACGCAATGTTGTCAAGTTTTCAGTTATCTAAGTAACCTTCTGATGGCAAATACCTTATTAGAGCGATACCTTCTGATGGCATAATATAAAATTCTCAACACTGTTACCTCTGAATCTCTAAAAGATTTTGGGTTATTCACGATCACAACTATAAACGTTAAGACACTCCCTTCTTTTTACAAATTTCTCCTCTTTAGTTAGGAATTCCAAATTTAAAATTGTGCAACTATATTAACATGTATCTGTGTGTCGTTAACCGTCATATGTATATATTTATTTCCAAGAGGTAGGAGCCCCACCGTGGCACAGGGCTGCGGAAACGGCTCGAAGGGTTAATGATGTGTATGGCGGTCGTGTTGGAAAAGAAAATACAGTGCGGTTTTGGTTCCAACGTTTTCGCTCTGCAAATTTCAACCTACCCAGAAGACCAGTGGACGGCCGGAGACCAAGTTGATAATGAAGAATTGAAGGCTATACTGCCAACAGACCCATCACAAGCCGCGTCCGAGTTAGCTGCAGGCTGCGGTGCCAGTAATAATACAGTTGAAAAAAAAAGAGGCCAATCGTGGCGCAGCGGCACGAAGTGTGACTGTAAAATCAACTGGTTGTTGGTTCGATCCCCACTCGAGGAGATGAAATATTTACTTAAATTTATATTTCCATTTCTTCGCTCTGGTGTTGAGGCTAAGCGCGGCGTTGAGTTCTGCCACTCAACACGCAATGCCTCCAGAATTCGGCAGAAAGTGGGGAACGAAATGTCTTAATACAAGGTTGCCTCTGCCCACCCTGCTGTGTGTGGGATACAGCGTGAATCTGATTTTTAATACAGTTATAATCCACTTAAATCAAATTGGGAAAGTTAAAAACCTTGAAAGGTGGGTACCTCACGAATTGGGTGAAGCACACCGGCGCGCGCGTCGACTGCTGCGTTACATTACATAACCGACACAATAATGAATGATTTAAAAATTCAATATTACCTATGATGTGAAGTGAATTCTCCGATTATTGTAATTCCGATTATTGTAATAATCGGAAGCGTTCATCGCAGTGGCTGGACCCTGGCAATCCAGCTAAATCCTGCCCCAAGCGAAAATCGACCCAAAAAAGAATTGGCCGGTGTCGTTCAGTACAGTTCTCCCAAATCTGGCCTGGCAAATACGACAGACGTCTATTGACACCAATCACCATAGCTGTTAAACAACTGAGACTAGTCAGTCGTTTTACGTGACTGCTACTTCACGACAACGCTAGTATGTAGTCACATACTGCACAACAGAAGGTTTTTCCTCCCATACCAATTTTATATGTAAGGATCTAAAATTAATAATTATAAAGGTATACTATAATGTGGAATATTTTAATCTAATCTAATCTAATCTAGCTTCACGCTTTATCTCTAGCGGGGTAGTCAGAGAGAACGGAGCGCCAAACGCTACGGTCTCTACATACATCATCATCAACCTCTTCATACATGCCCTCCGGGGGGTCCTCATGCTTTTTACGTGACCTTCCTCCAGTATCTTTGATACTGTGTTTTCGAAGGTCAACCGAGGTCTCCCCCTACCTCTCTTACCGCTCACTTTTCCATCATAAATCTTCTTTGCCATTCTTTCATCTCTCATTCGTTCGACGTGCCCAAATCAGCTGAGCACGTTCTTCTTCATTCTCACCGTGACATCATTACTAGTACCTGCCATTCTGTGTACCTCTTCATTGCAGATTCGATCAGCTAAGCTGACTCCGTATATCCTACGAAGAGATCGCATCTCCACAGCATTCATCTCAATATTTTAGTACACATTAATTATTTAAATTTCCAAAACTGAACTTTATATATTCCTATATACATATATCTTAAAACATTTGAATAAATACAAACAATTATATCATTTAGTAACGCATAGCGGAATATTTATGTCAGTAACGTTCGTGTTCTTATAAATAGTTGTAAAAAAATATCTTTGTTATCTCTATATATAATAAGACAGTCAAAATATTTTGTCTGTACATTTATTAATTTTGACTGAAATGGATAGAGGGACACTTAAAAAGAATAACAGAAAGCAAAAATATATTTTTTTAATTTCTTGTCTGTCTGTCTGCCTGTCGATATGTATGGTCACATTTTTCTCTGAAAGTACTGAACCGATTTACTTAAAAGTTTCACCAATATTGATGAATTAAAGTTTATTTCATCAAAATCGGTTCGTTAAAAAAGTTATCGTCATTTGAATGAACTCAAGGCATTAGTTTGCCTGCGAATGTTATATAGCAATCGCGCTGGTAGGATTCCTTGCTAAAAATGACATTCGAAACGTCTTGGTTATATGACTGTTGATAAAAATACATATTTTTGAAGCACTATTTATAATACAATATTTTATACAATAAAGTAAACAAAATTGAATTGTTAGTGGAGATTACCTTCATAAATCATAATAGTTAAGTTTAAGTCGTAATTAATTTAACACAGAGATAAAGAACGATTTGATCTTCAAAGAAATATCAAATAAATACATAAATTTTTTGGTTCGTTCGTTAGTTTGAAATAAATCTATATAAAAATGCCTAAAAACATCCTTTCTACATGTACACTATAATAACTACATATTTACCAATTGTATAATACATTTCGCTAATAATATATGTAACTAATTTAAAAACTGTACAGGAGTTAATATCCAATCATTACAGTTATTTTACAAAGAATGAATCCTCACCCAAATCAATAATTTAAGGCTGTTTCTGAAGCAGTACATTAAATTATTAACTGACATCAGCACATTTAACAGAGTTTTAAAAAACATAACATAGGTATTTAAAAAGAACGTAATGTTACAAAAATATATACTGTTAGAAATCGGAAGCGGGTAACGTTTTTAAAAAAACACGTTAAAAACACATATAGTCTATATGATTCTAAACTATTTTGAAAGAGATACTATGTAATTGCAATAAGTGATATGCATCACCTACTAACAATACTTCACACTAGTTTCCTTCCAATAGGGACCGTCACTTACAAGCAAGTGCCCCCGATTGACACAATTCCACTGCTTTTATAATTATTTTCCACCTAAATCTACCCTCTTTTACACGAGTACGCTAACAATACTTATAATAAATAATTAGCTTTATGTATATTTTATGAATTTATGAATATCAAATATCAACATTGGTCGTATTTTTTAGTTCGAAACAATCAAAAATTCTTATAGAATTACGATAATGTGGTAAAAAAATCATATTAGAATATTATTATACAGATAAAAGTAATAAAAAAATCATAATGGAAGTCAATCAATTCTGCTTATTAAATCAATAATCATGTATTTTAAGCGGGCGAAGCCGTGGGCGGGTCGCTAGTTTTAAATATTACCATTTCCCTCCTCAACGCCGCATTTCGTCTTGATATTAGTAACGTTCGTCTTAACTTAAAAATAGTGACTTAACACCATGTTCCCTCTGCCGAGCCTGGTATATGCGGAATTCAGCGTGAAGCTGCAAAACCATGTAATATTATTAGTAAATATTGGTTTATTTATACAGATGTTTATTAACATTTGTTTTTTATTTTTATGTACGAATAGAGATCCTCGAAAATTACGTGAGAAAAGCAGAGTTATTGCATTTTTTACAGTACATTTTTAATACCTTTTTCCACATAGCAGTGTAGACAGAGAGAATCTACTGTCAACTCATTCTCATCTCAACTTAACGCCGGAATTCTTAGATATCGCGTGTTACGGCGGAACTAAATCCTAGTTTTAAATGTCGACGTCCCTACGTCACGTCGACCCTACTCGCGAGTAGTAATCGAACCGGCAATCACTGCGAGTATCATTAATGGACTGCACCACTATGGTGTGTGTTATTTTTTAGAACAGTAATATTGACATTTAAATTCTCAAATAGATCTACGCAATACCGTACCGTAGCGTTTGGCGCTCCGTTCTCTCTGACTACCCCGCAAGGGATAAAGCGTGAAGCTAAGTTAAGTTAAGTTAAGATCTACGCATAAATTCATTTCGTATTTTGTATTCAACTATTTTCATAACCTACTTGGAAAAAGTAGTTGCCAGTTTAACATGTATGTATGTATGAATATGATATTGTAGGAATTAAAAATGTTTGAAAATATCTAACTATAAGTGCTGGTTATAGTTGTGGATATTGTATTGAATGAGTGAGTTACATTACCAGAAATTTGAGACTGGACTGATCCCTTAATAGTATAGAAGACCAAAAAAAATCAGCTTCATGCTGTATTCCGCACGCAGCAGGGTAGGCAGAGGGAACCTAGTGTTAAGATACTCCGTTCCCCACTTTCCGCCGAGTTCTGGAGGCATTGCGTGTTGAGTAGCCCCGTTTGTGCCCCTGCGCCACACTGGCTTCACTGGCTTCTGAAATCTTATTTATAAATGTAACAAAATCAGTTTTTACATTTTATCAAATAGTTACAAGTCGATATATTATTTATGTGTATATAATAATATAATTAGGGCAGAACCTAATTTCATATATAAAATCAGTCTTAGCCAAATTTTATAACAAATAATAATTAGCATAACATTTTTATATATAACCTTCGACTTTTTATATGATATTGGCTCATTATCATTTACTGTTTAAGGTATTAGTCAACAGTATTTTAAAAATTATGGCACTTGTATTATCGAATTGTAATAATTCGTTGAAACTTCTCATTTTACTTGGTAAGTCTATTTTTTTATATTCACTCTGTATCCCGCATTTAACATGGTAGACAGTGGGAGCCACTGCGTGGCGAGTAGCACGCGTTTTCTTACCAGAAAATGAAAAAAAAAGACAGAAAACGAAAGCATCAGGTAATGCCGGGCTCCAGCGACCAACCCACCTTAAAGGCCAGCAACGCACCTGTAGCTCCTCTGGTGGTGCACGGGATCGTGGGCGGCGGTAATCACTTTCCATAAAAAAAAAGGAAAACAGAAACCAGAGTGTGTAAACACTGAAACGGGGAGCTTAACGAACGCATAAAATTATAATTTCAGGTACACTAAGCCTAGTATGCGGTGCTAATATACGATGCTACAAAGGGTACGTATTGCTTTATACTAATAGAATAGTCCCATGTATTTAAGATTTGCACAGATTTATATGACTTTTTGCTACGTGAAAAGCATTAGTGTTTTGATAAGCTTGCTGTGATATTTTTATTATATTCTTTATTGATATTTTTATTATATATTCATTTAAAATGAAATTGTTAAGCTTGAGAGAAACTTCAAGATATGTATCAGACCCACCACACTAGAGAGCAAGTTCATACAGTTAGCACATTTGAATGTCACCTCTGCCTACACGTAACCACTGACTGCATAGTGTTGTAAAAGACGAATTTCCAAAAAAATGTAAAAATATATATACGTATATACACGACGAGGCTAGTTGTGGCGTCCCCTCGAGGAGATGAAATATTTATTTAAATTTATATTTCCATTTCTTCGCTCTGGTGTCGAGACAAAGCGCGTTGAGTTCTGCCACTCAATATGCAATGCCTCCAGAATTTCGCAGAAAGTGTGGAACGGAGTGCCTTAACACTAAGTTCCCTCTGCCTACCCTGCTGTGTGTGGGGATATAGCGTGAAACTGATTTTTTTGATATGTCCGGTTTAAGAATTTAAAATAACATTATTTTTTCTTATTTTCAGAAAAACCTAGTGGTACTATTTAATTCTTATGTTTGAGTAACTTTTGGAGTGGGGTAGTTAATGTTTTAAGAGTATATCTACAAAATTTAAATATAAGTGACACAACATAAAAAACTAAATAATAATAATTATATATATATATATATATATATATATATATATATATATATATATATATANTTTACAGAAGCCTCGATAACTTTACTGAAATATCCTTAGACAAACCTGAAGTCTTACTGAAGTCCAGTTGCTTCAACGCTACGAAGAATACGATTATATACGCATTCGGTTACAGAAAAAGCCCTGCAGACCCCTCAGCACAAAATATCATTAGAACATATTTGCATTTAAATCATAATGCGTTATTAATGAATTGGGAAAACGAAGCCACAGTGCCGGGGATGGGCGATGAATCTTATCCAATTGTCGTTTCAAATTTAAGCAAAGTATGTTTTTTTAAATATTTTGCGTATGTTTAAGTGTAGTTTTCAGAGTTTTCAATTGAAATTTAAATATTTTTAAAGGCCGATATATTTACTTTGCTGTGAATTGAATAACTCATTACTAGGTTCTTCAAGGAGTTGATTAACTCATTACTAGGTTCTTTTTCCTTATATATTTGACAGGCTCGTAACCGCAGTCTATGGTCAGACTACCATCACGCCTACTCACGCCGATGCTCGTAATAATGAGTTACAACGTATAAGATCGAGTTTGTTTGTTTATACTAATTCGTATATGTATGATTGAGTAACTGTATAGAATGAGTGAATATATGAAAGACTTTAGTATATCTATCTGCACGCGGATCTTTATATAAATTAAACCAAAACTAAAAAAACTAAACTAGCTTCACGCTTTATCGAAGCTTTAACGGAGCGCCAAACGCTACTATCTCTACATAACTCTTACGCCTCGTCCACTGTCATTAACCTCTCCATACATGCCCTCCGGGGGATTCTCATGCTTTTTACGTCCAGTATCTTTGATACTGGGTTTTCGAAGGTCAACCGACAACCGAGGTGTCCCCCTACCTCCCTTACCACTCACTTTTCCAACATAACTCTTTTTTGCCATTCCTTCATCACTCATTCGTTCGACGTGCCCAAACCAGCTGAGCACGTTCTTCTTCTTCATTCTCACCGTGACATCCTCACTAGTACCTGCTATTGTGTGCTGTGTACCTCTTCATTGCGGATTTGATCAGCTAAGCTGACTTCGCATATCCTACGAAGAGATCGTATCTCCACGGCCAACCGCGCAGCTGTGCTAACGTTTTGCCGTCTCATCAATGCAGCTAAGGATAACTCTGTTACTGGCAGCAATACGCCTTTCCACATTCCTATCTCGTATCTTCCATCTCTACTGAACATACTTCCCAAGTATACCACTTCACACACACACACTTTTTTTTACACACTTTTTCTAATATCTTACCATTTACACTGATCTTGCATTCCGTCCTTTCTTTATCTCCTTCAAAAACCAGAACATTTGTCTTATTCTTATTTACGCTTAGACCATTATTTTCACACCTTTCTTTTAGAGTGGTGATCAATGCATGTATCTCGCATTCTGATGATGCAATAAGCACTGCAACATCACATTCAAATCACCCACTTTCACACCCATATCACTTTGTTTCACTCCTTGGAGACAGCTATCCTTTCTACAGCAACTTGCACTTCGTCATTCAACCATTCGTCATGCTTTTTGCTAAAGCCTCTTTTTCCTTTACCACATACCTCTAAGGTTCAGCCAGCATACTTCAACATTTCCATTTCCAGATTCTAGACTGCTGTCTAGCTTTTTGGAAACTCTTTCTTGATATTCCTCTCAAGTCGGTGGGTCTTGAAGCTTCCAACTTCTTATGCGGTAATTCGACTCCAAGTTCGAACACCTCGTGTAGCTGCGCCAACCTGCGAACAGACCCCTTACTCTAGCAACGACTAGATAGTGGTCTGTTCCCAGATCAGAACCGCTAAACACTCGGGTGTCCATGACTTGGCTTCGAATACGCTGATCTATTAGGAATAAATCAAACATAGTGTTTGCCAAAAACAAATTCCTTTCCTTGCAAATTTCAATATAAGCTTTCCAGCCCTATTTATTCTCTTGTCACCATATGACCTAGCACTCCCCTGTAACCGCTTCGCGCAGTTCCGACCCATCCGTTCAAATCGCCACATATTATTAATTTTTCATTCCCTCTAACGCTACCTAGAACATCCCTAACACTCTCCCAAAACTCCTCGAGTTCGTCTAATGGAGCTGAGGATACTGGTGCATATGCCACTAGCAAGAATACTCTTGTTAACCCTAGCTAAAAGCAAACCCAAAGCAGTCTCGGGTTGATCGCCTTGTATTCAACCGCTGCACTAACCAATCGAGAGGACAATAACACACCTACACCTTGACAGCCCCGCTCGCTNTCCACGTAGCTATTTGTAACTCCGTCCTCCACCCTATCAGTTATTCTGATGTATAAGATATATAACTCTAAAATTTTATCTAAATCCTTTCAGTAATTTTTGTGTGAAAGTAGAACTGACAACCATCCTCACAAACTTTTACATTTGTAATATTAGTCGGAAGGCGATGTCCATAAACGGTAGGTCTAACGAGGCTTCCGTACTAAATTCATTGTAAGTCAACGGGGAGTATATCTAACAAAAATTGACAAATTTAAGTTTGCAAACATTCACTCATTTTGTATAAAATTAACTATAATACCTTTGTTGCATTTTGTATGAAATTAACTATAACAAAATTTGTAATGATTTTTTTTTCTATAAAATACCTATGCAAAGCGCGGCGTTGAGTTCCGCCATTCAACACGCAATACCTCCAGAATTCGGCCGAAAGTAGGTAACGGAGTGTTTTAACATAAAGTTTTCTCTGCCTACCCTGCTGTGTGCGAGATACAGCGTGAAGCTGATTTTAAAATACTTATAAATTTTTATTTGTATTGTAAGATACCTACCTACGATTTTTCCCTTTCATAACATAATTTCATAACTATAGGTCCACAGAAAGTACTCTATATGCGGCGAATTTCATACAAAATGAAGCAAAATCATTGTGTAAATGCTCATATCTTTTCGTGACGTTGACTTAGATCAGCTTGATATCTCCACGGGATCTCGAAATAAATGACAACAGACAATAAAGTGATTCTATAAGAGTTCCATTTCCGAACCCTAAAAAATGTTATCTCTATCTTTTTAAACCACATGTAATCATCAGTGTACATTTGGACGGTAATTCAAGCCGTATAAATGTTTTGAGATTTGACAGCGCACTAATCATGATTTTAGTAGTAGTCATAATATCAGAGACTTTTAAGTGACAATCAGGATTACAGCAATTAATATTTAACTGTTTTCAGGTTGGCCAAAAACTAGGACAAGCTATCGTTAAGCTTTCTAAAGCTGGGTTCTCTCTACCTACCCTACATCTTCTTGGTTTCTCTCTTGGAGCACACCTGATGGGTTACGCTGGTAAAGAAGTCAAAAATCACGGCCTTTTAATATCGAGGTATAAGTGTTACCTTATAGTTTTACTAGAAAAAAATTATAACATCTAGGTCTAAAAACTTTTGTTAAGTTTTTTTCACGTTTATTCCACACTTGGGAAAGAAAAAACAAAATATGAAGCACCTGCGCGACTTGTAAACCACACAAGCGCCCTGGCCACTAAACCACACATACTATGGCTTTCTTGGTCAATGCTCTTGGATTATGTACAAGAGGCGCGTGTTCAAATCCTGTTAGGAAATACTAAATTTGGATTTTATTAATAATGACCAGGTCGTTCATAACAGAATAATTATAAAAAAAATTACAAAAAAGAGTATAGATATTCACAAATTAAAATTTCTAGAACCTAAAATACAAATATTAGATTATTAGTAATAAAACGAGATACCACTAAAACGACGATCTATTCAGCTTGGTTGCTTTGTTTTGTGCTGAAAACATGGTGGTAGTTGCTTTCCAATTGGCATACTTTCTTTTCAATTATCACTCAGTATATAAAAAGTAGAAGATGCTTGAAGACTTACGACGAATAATAAAAAGTCATTTTAATTGTTCAGAATGACACTTTTCGATCCAGCTGGACCAATATTTGATGGTCCAGGTACATATTCTGGAGTGAATAAAGATTGTGCTAAATTTGTGGTGGCCATACACGGGAACCCTGGGAGACTTGGCACTGTGAAAAATGTTGGTACTGTTGATATCTGGCCAAACTGCGGCTCTAGTGTTCAACCAGGATGCGAACTTAATAAGACAGGACAACTTCCGCCAGGTAAAAATTATAAAACGAGAAATTGTAATATTTATATATGTAAGCAAAATTATATATATATATATATATATATATATATATATATATATATATATATATATATATATATATATATAATTTTTATTTATATANATATATATATAAAAGAAAAATATATGTGAGGTCACACCCAATGAAAGAAATAATTGAATAAATGAAGCCTTTCAGTAATTTGTAATGTGAGTAACTCTACAATATTTGCAAAAAAAATGTTTTACGTTTACTTTATAGATGGTTGCAGTCACGATCGTCCATGGATGTATTTCGTGGAATCATTGGAAAGAAAGGAGGCGTTCCCCGCCAGAGCTGCTGCCAGTTGCGACCAGTGGAAAGCTGGGAGAGGCACCGACCAGATTATTTATTTGGGAGATAATATAGATGGAGGGTACGTTTTCTTATTCATTCATTGAATGCCATTTCATTCTCTACTTTTTATTCCTTTAAAAATTTAACATGAAGCGCAATCTAACGCCGCACTTTGTTTGATCTGAACGGTAAAATGAAGATGATATGAAAGAGAGATGGAAACTACTGACCGCCGCAATATGGTGTGTACATGTAATAATTATGTTGATTTTTATATTTTAAAATATCAGTTTTCCACTTAAACTATATATTTATTAAAATTTATTGCATTTGCAGGGTTAAAGGCAAATTCTATTTAAGAACTAATTCTGAAAAATGTTTTGGCCTTGGAAAGAAAGGTACACAGCCCGTAAAAGATGTCCTACTCAATTAAACAACCGTTTTGGCAATAAATGTTTATTCTTATTGTTGATTTTAATAAACTAATAGTCTCTCTCTCTGAGTTCTCAACTCAACTCTGAACACGCAATGTCCCAAAAATAGAGCGTGAGGAACGTAGTGTCTTAACACTGAGTTCCTTCTTTGTACTGCTGTTTTGTATACTTCTGTAGACTACAGTATAGTACTGTTACAAAAAAAAGTATATTTGTAATATTTTGCTATTCATTTCATAGTTATGTGTTTCAACATTCCGAGTGCATGATCAGTTTCTGGTATCTTTTAAAAAATAATCATATTATAAAATTGAAACTTCATAAAGTTAAAATTACCCAAAAACCAACAATTACTATCAACACTACAATGTCAATACTATGTGGTAAAATAAAAATCAGCTTCACTTCAGGGTAGGCAGAGGGAACCTAGTCATAATATAAAATTGAAACTTCATAAAGTTAAAATTACCCAAAAACCAAACCTTACATTTGCTAACTCGAAATAACTCAAATAATTCAGAAATAAAATATGTGAGAAACATTCGCTTATTTTATTCTTCACTTTACAGTTTATATACAAAATATATACAAATTTTCACTACATTCCAGCTTAACAGTAAAGCTTGCATTGTTACTGAACTTTAAAGAACTAACTAAATATCTCTAAACATGGCGGTACTAAAACGGGTTTAGCTAAAGAATTTCTACTATAATTAAACAGTTTATTTTATAATATTTAAAAGAGCTATTCCCATACGGTATTATGGCTTGAATAGATCTCAACTTACATGCAGCTCTACGTGGAAAAAAAAATATAATTCTATTTCATCTTTATGCTGTATTTTGTATAAGGAAAAAAAAGGACTTAGAGCTAAGGCACCCTGTTTCTCACTTTTAGTCCAAATTTGATATATTGTGTGATAAAAATTAATAAATATTATAAAATTAGCAATTGAGTTGGAATAAAGTTACAGATTCGTGGATGGACTCTTAAAGTCCTAGGTTAAAAAATTATCCGCTAAAATGTTTATATATTAACCTTTATTATATCCTCATTACCTTTACAGCGGCCGTCGTGGCGCAGTGTCACAGACAGCTTCTGACTGTTAACGCACCGGTCGTGGGTCCAATCCATGATCGGTAAAATTATTATATTTAAATTCTTAGCATTTTCCTGCTCTGGTAGGCAAAGAGCGATTTTGAGTTCCGCCACTCAAAGTGCAATTTCTCGAAATTTTAAAATATTAAAAAACATAATGTCACTGACTCCTCACTCTACTCAATAAAATATTTAGATAAAATAATTTAAATAATAATTTTAATATTTTAGTACGGCTCGTGATACGTCTAATATATTATAGTTAGAGCCCTTCCGTAGTGATCGTAAGCAATCCAAGATCTTTTAGAGATTATAATAAAAATGTTTAAAAATATTTAAAAAATAGTTTCTCTCTTGCCAAACAATAATTCTTAGTAATTATCTTTGGGTAGCGGAAATTTGTAAAAATCTCCCTACAGAGATGCTAACAACATAAATAAGTTGTAACAAGCGTATAAAAATTTCGACGTAGCTTGGCGAGAACGCATGGCTTAGTGGTCAGAGCGCCTGGTCGGTTTCCAGGAGGCGCGGGTTCGAGTCCCGCTGCGTTCAAATTTTTATACGNTATCGCAAGGCAGCCGATATGTTAAATAAACGCACGGCACACACCCACACCTATAGTCGTGTCTCATTTGTTTTCTACATTAAAACAAATTGTTAGACTCATAGGTGGACACTACTACATACACCAGAGTTCCAGGACATAAAATAGCACCACACACCCGTACGAGACGGGCGGACACTACTACATACACCGGAGTTCCAGGACATAAAATAGCACCACACAACTACTCATCTTACAACGAGGTATAGAACAACTATAGAAACTGTTTTACATGTATAGAAACTGTTTCATATGTATGTCCAATACCATACAAGCATCGCTTATGCATCATAAGCACATCGTGAGACAACGTCGATCGCAGTTTAACAATAAAAGGCCATAGCAATTTGCCTAGCCAAGCATATTAGTAACGCCGAAGCCAAGCAACAGTCGGTTGTGACTCCAATATCTTCAATATTAGTAACACATAGGGTCAATGAACTCCGACAATCGAACAAATAGTTTATAATCAATGTTATGTTACTGTTTAATATTTTTATGATAATTAATTAAATATCTTGACAGATTACTTTTATTGTAGGACATTAAATAGACTCATATTATATAATATTTATAAATTGTAAATACTTATTTTGATATAATAATTTTATATCATATTATTTTTTTAATAATTTTATATCATATTATTTTATAGTAACATGTTAAATATTTACTAATATAATATATAGACATTACATTTATAAGTAATTATAATCCACCACATCTATTTAACTCTCATTTCACAATTCTCATACAAGCATCTGACAAAGATGGCGGCAGACATTCTGCGTACATTAATATAATTGTAATTTTATTTATCTCATAAAACCATATTATATTAATATATTTATTTCCATTTACTAAAGATATAATAATCATCTCTGGATATTGACGGCATTACGTGCATTAATATTACTCTTCTTTGCTTTAGCAATAAGGTATTAAAAACTTACCGACGAAATATTCCAAAACAAACAACCGTAAATACGTAATAAGCACTTATAACTTATCTTACCAGCCTCGGATACTTATATCACTATTACATGTACTAACTCACATGCCTTTTACATATAAGATGTAACTAAATAAATATTAATTATAAATTAAAACTTCTCTAAACATTTTGAATCACTATCCTTCACCAGACACGTCCGCCATCTCCCTTCTCTTTCTTTCCTTTTTTCTTGACTTTGACGTTGACAGTAGCTTATTCAACCAACATGATATTTTACAATAATTAAAATATTAATTATGTTATTATTTATTTTAAATTATAATACACAACGATTAAATATAATTATTAAATTATTTCTAATAAATGTATTTTATATCATTTTACATTTTTAATATTTTTTTACAAATGATTATTTTTTTGAATTAATTATATTATTTAACTACACAATTTAGTTCTGGTATGGCTCGTTACAATAATAATAATAATTATATATTTAATCAACTATTAAAAACTTACAAATTGCCTCTTAAACTAAGAGGTGTGAGTTGTTAGCCGTACTAGTACAACGACAATAGTACAATTTCAACGACGTTTTCGAGATTTGAATCATTTAATTATTAGTTAAATATTAAAATCATATAAAAATGGAAAAGAAGTAAAACTATATAATATTTAAAATCAAAAAAATAAAAAAAACGGAAAGTGAGGAATAGACTATTTAGCACTATTCCTCTACTGTTTAGCCTGTTATATCCGCATATAGCATGAAGCTACAGCATACAGCGTGAAGCTATTACTTTTTCGTTATTACAGAAATATTTTATGTAAAATTATTAGTATAACAAGTGTTTCTCCATTATGAAGACTGCTTCTCAACTAAATTAAATTAAAAATTAAATTAGCTTCACGCTGTATCCCGCACACAGCAGGGTAGGCAGAGGGAACCTAGTGTTAGGACACTCCGTTCCCCACTTTCTGCCGAATTCTGGAGGCATTGCGTGTTGAGTGGCAGAACTCAACGCCGCGCTTAACCTCGACACCAGAGCGAAGAAAATGGAAATATAAATTTAAGTAAATATTTCATCTCCTCGAGTGGGGATCGAACCCACAACCAGTCGATTTTGCAGTCACACCTCGTGCCGCTGCGCCACGACCGGCCTCAATTTAATTATTGAATTATCAAAAAACGGAAAGACTTGACACTGGGTTCTCTCTGCCTGTTCTGCTATGCGGGAAAGAACGTGAATCTGGTTCTTCCCTCATCACTATAACTATTATTAAAAAGTAAGTCAATATTATAAAATTTCTGACACTATTTGTTCTGACATATTGTAGTGTATTAACTTTGAAGGAGCGGTACTACTTGTGGATTAAAAAAAATTCAAATATAAATGTAAATGTAAATTTTCAAATATAAATGCAATCAATATTATTATTTTAATTTTAGTTTAAATAAATAATTATAATTTATTATAAAAATACATTAACAAAACAAGACCATTTTCTTTGAGGCTCATGGGCACAAGCGTGTGGCTAGACGATTTCCATTCGATTTATAATATATTTAGTAATTTATAATATGTATATTCAGATCTTCGCTCTAGACTCGAGGAGAAGCGCGGCGTTGAGTTCAGCCACAACTGTTTAGTCTAGCGATGCCTCCAGAATTCGCCGGAAAATGGAGAACGGAGTGTCTTAACACTAAGTTTCCTCTATCTACTCTGCCGTGTGTTGGAAACAGCTTGAACAAAGCTAAAAAAATGACCATATTCTAGAATTTTAAAAACATTCACTGACATAATCAAAAATCATACTGAAAGTGATATAATTACGGCGTGTATTCAGAACTCATTACACAAGCTTATACATTCAGTGTTAAAGTTCTCACGACAGGTTTAAACAATGAAATTATGAGCCGAGCCACAATTTCACCACTTAGCCCCATACATAAGTTAGGATTCGGAATAGGTTATGAACAGTGAACGTAGAGGATAGGCCT
>JAAIXJ010001751.1:0-34902 GCA_013403705.1 Heliconius hermathena
GAATTGACTTTTCTATCCTTTTATTATATATAGAGATTTTAGTTTAAGACCACCATCTACATGTTTAAGACCATTGCGGCTGGGGTAGCTTCTGACTGTAGATGCGTAACAGTGGTAGACAAAGCGCACCATTCAATTCCGTCACCAAACATGCAATGTATCGAAAATGTGATAGAAGTGTCTTAACACTAGATAGNATCGAAAATGTGATAGAAGTGTCTTAACACTAGATAGGTTCTTCTTAACCTGCTATAAAAAGCTGCAGAAAAAGCGCGAAGCTTTATAAAAAACAATTGATCTACGCTCATGTTGAACTATATGTCTCTCCGTAGCTATAACAAAACAAGGTAGCATTTATTTACATTCACATAATAGTGATTGAAAAAAATACGAATCTTTCTTAACAAAATTAACACACAATACAGAAATCATAACCTTTTTTTTGTTTAATGACACCTAGTTCTCTATATACTTATACTAGTGGGCGCGCGCAGCTTCACCCGCTTATTTGCACCCTCAGGGGTGAATTCTAAAAAAACCACGAAATACGTGTTCAATAAAATATTTTTAACAGTCTGAATTTAATTTTTTATAAAAATCGCTGGTGATTTAAAGATTTTTCCATATAAACATTCAACCGCTTATTTGAACCCTTAGGGGGTGAATTCTAAAACACCATGAAACACGTGTTCAACGAAATATTTTTAAGAGTCTGAATTTCAAATTTTACGAAAATCGGTGCCGAGTTAAAAAAAATTCCATACATACTTTCAACCCCTATTTCATCCCTTTAGGGTTAACATTTTTCAAAATCCCTTCTTAGTGGATGTCCAGATTATGAAGATAAACATCTGTCCAAATTTCACGTTTCTACGCACAGCGGTCACGGCTGTGCGTACGTCTTACCTCAGTCAGTCAGGTACATGTCCTTTTATATATATAGATAGATTAATAAAGATAAAATGAATTCAATTTATAGAAATAAATGATAAGTTCAAAATTTTACTAATGCTCATATAAATTTAACAAACTTCTCGCTTAAACTATACAATGAATATGAAACATTAGACAATCCCCAGTCATGGCCGGAAATACAGTTATTAACCCATTTCGCCTGAGATAACGGAATTTAAGCAACGAAATTAATTTCTCTTTATTTGTTTTATATTTTGTTTATATATAAACGTTTTATTTTGAGCCTATTCCTGTCTCCAGTTTCCAACGAATTCTTTGGCATTTCTTCTTCAGTAGCGGAACTGAATACCGTAAAAAAAAACGTTAGAAATACAAAAATAGTTCATAACTCCGAGTTGAAATCGAGCTCATATCCAACGCGTTAACAATCAGACTGTCCGAAATGCCGAAAATCGATTTTGTATTTACTATAATTTATTGAATTTTTTATTCTATATAAAACACAACATCTGTATTGTGAACTATAATAAAAAGCCATATACTATACTAAAGTAAGCATCCAATTTTACTTTAATACATATAAATAATTAAATATACATAAAAAAAGAAGCGGGTCGCTCGTACATTATAAAAACAAAAGTTACATTTAATATAAAAGTTTAATCAAATAGATGAGAAACAACAAAGCTTCAGCGAGGAAGGCTGAAAAGCAAGCAGCGTTAAGTCTGCTCGGCAGACTGCGGGTCACGAATATAATATTGATATAGTTCAATATTTATTATTGGAACTTTTCTATTTAATCACAATTTTGATAAAATATATGTCTTAATTAAGTTATAGCAAAGAAAATGCAAGTTATACTTTCAAGATAGGGTTAACGGTTTTCCGAAAATCTATTATATTATGCAACTATTGTCCATTTTCCGCCTAATTTTGAAACGCCACGTGTTTATTTTGATTGTGTATGACGTGTTTATTTTGTTTGTTTTGATAATAAGAGATGCAATGTCACGCATTGTCGTCAATAGAGTGGGGAAATCTAAATGATGTCATTGTTGAGAGTCAATCAAACGTGCTTTAACGCTTAAGAGCTATAATGAATTACATAACCCACTAAGACTATAATGGGTCCTCAAAGACCTTATTTTTGAAAGTAATGAAATTATATATTAATTGCAAGAAATTGTAAACAACTTACTTTTACTATTTAATTTGGATCTATATTAATAAATATATGTAGTTATTTGTATATATTTTTGTAAAAAACTTGAAAAAATAAAATTTGAAAATATGATTTAAACAACTGACTACATAAGAGGGGGACATAATGTTTTCTTTTTAATAACAAAATGAAATCCAATAAACAAAACAAATCTTTTATTTTTGTTAAATACAATATGTTGCCCTTAACCTGGCTAACTTAAATAAATTATATATTAAAAAAAAATTAAATTCTTAGGTGATTTTTAGTTTCTCAGTCATTTTCTATATATTTTTTTCTACTTTTATTTACAAAGTGTTCTCGTGAAGATGGGACAGGAGTTCTTCTGAATCGTCAATACTTTGGAGATCATCTTGATGAATATCTTCTTCTAATAAGTTCTCTTCATCAGTTGGCTCGTCGGCAGATGCTAGTACAGCTTTGATTTTAAATTTTTGTAGATACTAGTTACTACTACTATCATGGACTTATAATCCAAAAAACAAACCCTATTATGCATGTTAAATCTCCAATGTCCATGTGTAATTCAATAAAAATCATAAGAAAGGTCAACTTACGTTGTTAATAAATAGGTCACTATGACTATTATGGGTGTCAATACACCCGGGAGGCAATCGTGTGGTAAAAATTGCGCGTAAGAACGACCACTTCACTCGCGCGTTCAATACAGATTTCAGAAGGATAAACAAAAGTGCAAAGCGCTGCGACAAAAATTAAAGCGTGTAGCGACTAAAAACCAAATCGATCTGGGTGTTTTACACCCATATAGCCTTTAATGGTTAAAATTCTTTTTTTAATTCTTTACCTCATTAAATTTATATTTATAACACAGATAAAAACTATTACAAATTATATATATTTTTTAATTAAAACATAGTGGGCATTCAAATTATTTTTTTAAGAAATTAACGAATTTTCGCAATGCCTCCAGAATTTGGCGAAAAGTGAGTTTTAAAGGAAACGGAGTGTCGTAATACTAGGTCCATAGGTACCTTTTGTGTACCTTGCTTTGTGCGGGATACAGCGTGAAGTGAAAAAAAAGAAAAAGTAATTAAAAGAATTAATTCACTTTTATGATTTACTGTTAAGTAAACATTATTTTAGAAATAGATAGTTACTTAATATTTAGTTTTGTTATCTACAGTTCAATCAAATATTGATGTTCATTTACCCAAACAACATGGTATTATATTATACACAAATGCTATATGTATTTATAAGTATTACCTACTTTATAAATATTAAATATACTTGTAAATGTTCGTGCATTGATATACTTAAGTATGACGAGAGTACGTAATGATGAGATTAACTGTAGTTAATATCAAATTTCAAAGTTTTTAAATTAAAAGCTGTCAATTACCATTTTTTGGTGTAACAGTACCTGCTTGTATTTATTATTATTAAAAAATAAGGTTGCGAAATGTCAACTTAAATATTTTAAATGATAAGTTTCGCTTTTGGTTACGGTTTCTATCAATTTCGACAAATTATGTTATTGATCGAAGCTTCAGCAGTGACGAAACTTAGTACTGGTAATGTACCGCTCAGTAATGGACCACTCGTGGACCACTTAATATCTAAATTAATATTAAGGTCCTTGAACACTACCATAAAAATGTAAGTAAAAATATGTATTTATTTTTGCTCCATTCTTTTTAATATATTTACTGGGTGTAAACTAAGAAGGAAGGCAAACGTAGGAAAGGGGTATGATTAATTTCAAAGATTCTTTTTTAGAAATATACAAAAATTTTAACGTGGCGGTATTTTAACCCGCCTGTTTTGGAAATCAGTCCAAAAGGCTCGTTGGAGGGTTTCCAAGAGGCGCGGGTTCAAATCCGTACGTTCACATTTTTATATATTACATCATTTTGATTTCCTCGCTCTCGTCGTTTTGCCATTCAACACCCATTACTATGTTGCTTTCCCTGCTATATTCGGGATACAGCGTATAGCCAGAAAAGTTTATAATATAACCTAAGGAAGCAGGTGTCAACCCTCCTAGCATTTTGAGAACGTTAACGGGAAAAGTGGTATCTAGTTGATGACAAAAAAATTATGGTACGATGCTACTTTTAGTACTGCGAAGATTATACCTTGATTTGTTAAACTATTAGGAATGATATATTATATACACGTCATGCTATCTTGTTTTATATTTTATGTATTGATGTGGGTTGAAATATAACCTCAAAATATGCAAATGTGGTCATTATTATAGGAAAATGAATGTTTAAGCGGATATCCCGTGGAGCACCAAAATGGCAATGCTGACTGCATTGCTATTTAAATGAATAATTAGGCTATACTATATAGTAAAAAATTATAATATACTTTAAAAGTAATGTAATAAACTAAATACTATTTTTATATTATATTATTTAAGTAATTAAACATAATTATTTTGTGATTCTAAAATATGTATGTGAAATAAAAAAAACACTCTGAATGAGATTGGAACCAAAAATCATAGGCCAACCCCGTGATTGTCTATTGCTTTATATTAATGATTGTCTATTGCTTTATATTAAAAATCTCCATTTCTTTCAGCGTCAAGCGGAAGTGACTACGGGATTAAATTAATTCATTTCCTGTCTGGCATGACAAAATGCGGGGTTGAGTTTCGTCAGTTAACACACAATATTTCCCATTCGCACCGATAGGTTCTGATAATGCATTACGGGATATAAGTGTGAAACAAAATAAAAATGTAGAGTTAAGCTTTCATACTACTTTCATAAGTAGTAGGTACCCACCCTACTTCCGACTTCGAAGTATTTTAAAACTAATTTGACTCAGTTCAAGTTTCAAACAAGCGGAAATAAAATGTAATAGGATATCGTAATGGGAAGCGTTTGAATGCGATAATCCAATCGGATATAGAACTGTTTGAAGTACTATAACGACGGGTGCATAGCGAATCATGTATTTTTCAAGATCATTTATGTAAATTTTAATTGTAATTTTATTTATATTTATAAAAATTATTGTTTGAAAAATGTTTCTTAGGTAAATATAAGCTTATAAGCTATATAAGCTTGTAAAATAGTTTTCTTTACTATATCTTTTATTAAAATTAAAATAAAACTTGTTCTTACTTAGTAGAGAGATTCTCTGCCTGCTCGCTTCACTCGTTACAACATACGATATTTAGCCTAAATGATATAAAAACAATGCATTATTAATTTTTGTTGTCCTCTTTTTTGCACCTATTAAACTAATAATTGTTATTTAAAATCAAAATTGTTGCTAAAATTTATATAGTAATAAGACAACATATTATATCAGTATAGTAGTATTGCATCAGTATAATTGATCTACTATTAAAAGAGAGGAAAACTAATTAATTTTACACTATATCCAATAATTTTCTGCAAGCCAGCGGTATACACGAAACACATTCATTTTAACTGTTGCTGAACTTACTGTAATTAAAGTAATAATTAAAGGAGAATGTATAATATTACTAAGCTAAAAATATTAAGTAAATATTATAAAATATGTACATAATAGTTTTATTCATAAAATAATATTTTACACTTAATGTGACCAGTCGTGGTACGGAGGCACAAGCGGGAAACAAGCGTTGTGGATTCGCTTCCCACTCGTTAAAATCAAATATTTAATATTTTAATTTCCTTTTTCTTGTAACGAGGCAAAAAGAATTGGCTGGAAACTTAATGGAAATGGAATCGAAGTGTCTTAATGCTAGGTTTCCAGGTTCTCTCTTTCTACCCTGCTATGTGCGGGATGCAGCGTGAAAAAATACCTACACTTCATTCATCTCTAACATCATTAGATGCTAACAACATAAATAAGTTTTAACAGACTTATAAGAATTTCAATGTAGCTCGATGAGAACGTATGGCTTATTGATCAGAGCGTCTTCCAAGAAGCGCGGGTTCGAATCCGAACGACGTTCAAATTTTATACGTTTCTAAAAAAAAGTAAAATGTGGAATAATACTTTCAAAATGATAAATATTAAGAAATTAATTTATCTTATTATATCATACAGCATAAACGAAACGTAACACATTTTCATAAAATTTTGGAATGTGTGTAAATCCCAAGCTTAAATATATGTTTCATGGTTATTCACAAAATACTTTTAAAACTAGAACAAGCATGTAAAACACTTTATGGTACAGAGTTGAAACTTTCAGTCTGTAGAATACATTAGGCGCATTGCCAACGTACACGATTCATTTAATGATGGAAATTAAGTTCTTGGAAATCTTTAGCTCTTACATCTTCTTATTACTTAAACTAGAGACAGATATCTTTTTTTAAAAATTCACACTTATTAATAAATCTGATTTTTTCGTTTATTTTTTTTATATTAATGTTAGGGTTCCGTACATTTCAAGGAAAAAAAGAACCCTTAAATGATCAGGTCTGTCAAGAGCCTATCTCAGGAACGCTTAGAGATATCGAGTTGAATTTCAAGTCATGTTCCCAGATCTGCGGTCTCTTGATCACTGAAAATGTCGTATTTCTACAATTATTTAAAAAAAAAAGATATGGCCGTTTACATCACAAAAAAATCGCGTATTTTGACACTATAGAGGACATCAAAATTAATTGGGTACATCTGGTTGACCTAGAATTATGCAATTTAACAACAGGTAATTAGTTCAGGTTTTTGCTGAACTAGTTTTTCAGTTTTTTAGTCAGACTTTTTGTCTGAAAAAATCTATATATTTGTGGTTGAATCCTAAAAAATAAAAGCTTTAAAAGAGGAGCAAAATTTGGTATTAAAGCCGCTAGTTCAAGTGAGGCTTTGGTTGACCAAAGCCTCACTTGAACTAAACTTAAATTTCAGAAAAATCTCGAGACCTTCAATTTTTGTACGGAACCTTCGGTGGGCAGTCCGACTTGCGCTTGTCTGATTTTTTCTTTCATAACATTAAATAGAGATCAGTAAGACTTATTTAATTTTAATGGTTAATTTACAAATTGTAAAGATAAAATTCTAGTGCTCAAAAATATTTTGTTTTTTCTAATTCAATCCAAATTTTGACATCTAATAAATTATATTACGTATATTTTAATGTAATCATGTAACATAAAGTATTCCATAATCTCCAAATAACTATTAATATAAATAAAAAAAAATCAGCTTCACGCTGATTGCAACGCATGTGTGCGTGAGACAGCGTGAAGCAAGCATCTTAACACTAGGTTCCCTTTGCCTACCCTGCTGTGTGTGGGATACAGCGTGAAGCAAATAATATTTTTAGATTTACAAATGTAGCTTAGCTGTAAATGAATTGGGGTGAAAAATTACAAAAATAAAGTATTGCCCCATAATATTAGCATAACGTGACGCGCGCACAGGACTGACTGAGGTCGTAAATTTATTATTTTACGTTGTGGGTACGCGCCCTACGCCATCAATATGACATTTTGTGGGCACAGTGAGCCCACAAATCATATTATTAACACATGATTGAGGGGGTCGTGGCGCAGTGACTGGTTGTGGGTTCGATCCCCACTCGAGGAAAGAACAATAATATTTGAATTTATAATTTAATTACTTCGCTCTGGTGTCAAGGTAAAGCGCGGAGTAGAGTTCCACCACACAACAGGCAACGCTGTATCCCGCACACAGCAGGGAAGGCAGAGGGTACCTAGTATTAAGACACTCCGTTCCTCACTTTCTGCCGAATTCTGGAGGCATTGTGTGTTGAGTGGCAGAACTCAACGCCGCGCTTAGCCTCGACACCAGAGCGAAGAAATGGAAATACAAATTTAAGTAAATGTTTCATCTCCTCGAGTGGGGATGGAACCCACAACCAGTCGGTTTTACAGTCACACTTCGTCCCGTTGCGCCACGACTGGCCTTATTTCGTAATAGTATCTAAATATTATGGTAAGAATAATTCATCATATCCCTACTTCTCTCGCCATCGCCTATCCGCTTCGCTCTTTATGAGGATCACAATAAATAAATAAGAAAGAAGGACCTCCTTTTTGAAGGAGTTCCGCTGAGTTTTTTAAGTCACTTTAGGTCTCAGTCATTATTCTAGAGCAGTGATTCACAACCACTGTGCCGCGGCACTGTGCCGCAAAATTTCAAAAGTGTGCCGCCAAATTTTGCAAATATATAATGTCAATATTATTAAATTATATCATTTAAAAAGAAAAATATTTTAAACTTAAATAAACATTAGTAAATATAAATAAAAATTATAATTAAAATAATACTTACCGATCGCCGCAACTGTGCCATAGGGACAAGTCCTATTACCGGCCGGCCGGCGGCCGCGGCTCGTGCGATCGCCTCCTTCAATATATGCACCAGTCGCGATTTACGTTCTGACGCGAAAATCTTGTTACTTTGTTTGAGCTCCTTCTTATATAATTAACGTGGAAAATCACTATATTCTATATCTTACCTTTTTCCCATTGCGCCTTCTTTTCTTGATATAGTGTATGTGGACTTGTAGTATTTGTTACAACTATATATATTTATTTGAAAGACAATATAATTGAACTTTGAATTTAATTTCGCACGCACCACAACTACACACCATAACAATAATATTTGAATTTATAATTTAATTTCTTCGCTCTGGTGTCAAGGTAAAGCGCGGAGTAGAGTTCCACCCCACAACAGGCAACGCTGTATCCCGCACACAGCAGGGAAGGCAGAGGGTACCTAGTATTAAGACACTCCGTTCCTCACTTTCTGTCGAATTCTGGAGGCATTGCGTGTTGAGTAGCAGAACTCAACGCCGCGCTTAACCTCGACACCAGAGGGAAGAAAATGAAAATATAAATTAAAGTAAATATTTCATCTCCTCCAGTGGGGATGGAACCCACAACCAGTCGGTTTTACAGTCACACTTCGTCCCGTTGCGCCACGACTGGCCTTATTTCTTAATAGTATCTAAATATTGTGGTAAGAAAAATTCATCCTATCCCTACTTCTCTCGCCATCGCCTATCCGCTTCGCTCTTTATGAGGATCACAATAAATAAATAAGAAAGAAGGACCTCCTTTTTGAAGGAGTTCCGCTGAGTTTTTTAAGTCACTTTAGATCTCAGTCACTGCTCTAGAGCAGTGATTCTCAGCCACTGTGCCGCGGCACTTTTGTGTGCCGCAAAATTTCAAAAGTGTGCCGCCAAATTTTGCAAATATATAATGTCAATATTATTAAATTATATCATTTAAAAAGAAAAATATTTTTAACATGAACATATATTTAAATCCACAAAAAAATAAATTTAAAATTTTTGTCATAAACTATTTATGCAGTGTGTTGTAGTAAGTAAATAATTTTTATCTTTTTCTTTGTGTGCCGCCAAATTTTGAAATCGTTAAATATGTGCCGTAAAAAAAAAGGTTGAGAATCATTGCTCTAGAGAATCAGTGATTATTGAACACACACAACTATTGAACGTTAAAAATATTAAGAAGTTACATGACTTCTTATTTTGAATAAAATTATTCGAGTATGATACAATACTCATGATCTTACATTGCTATATCAACTATAAAAAATGCTTATACTGAACTTTTATATATGTATATAACAGACAGTAAAGATTATAGAAAAAAAAATGAAAAATAAAAAAATCTTTCAGATTTTGGATATACGTATGAGGTTTCTTATTATCTATTCATCCATCCGTCGTATGTCAATTATCATTTGTCTCCTTTATCTGTCGTCAGTTATTGGATTGGCGTTCGATCATAATTTATTTTTTATAAAAAAAGTACCTGAGATTCGGATTTAGAGCCTCAAACAAAGAAAACTTACAACAAATTACACGTACTTACCTATAAATATTCTTTTATACTGCCAAGTTCTATTATGTATATAAAAAGAAATCAAAACACCGCACACATCAGGGTAGGTAGAGGGAACCTATTTTCAAAAACTCCGTATCCCGTTTTCTGCCGAATTCGAGGCATTCGATGTTGAGTATCGGAACTCAACGCCGGGCCTTGGTGCCAGAGCGAAGAATGGGGATCGAACCCACCGAACAACCGTCGCGTTGCCGTTAGATCCTAGTGCCCCAGCGCACTTTTCGCTAAATTTTTAAAGCATTGTGTGTTAAGTGGCGGATCTTAACGCCGCATCTTACCTTGGTACCAAAGCGAAGAAATTAAAATATTAATAAGAAAACAAAGCATCTAAACTTATTTTGTTGTGTATAAGTAACAACAATTAGCTTCACGATATATCCCGAACACAGGGTAGGCAGAGGGAACCTAATGTAAGACACTCCGTTCCCCACTTTCTGCCGAATTCTAGTAACAACAAAATACAATATAGGTAGTATAAAACATCAAAATTTGTGATTTTCTGTAATTTAGATAAATTTTAAATCTACGTTCAGAAACTAACTCTAACAATCTTATTTATATCAAATTTTATAGATATTTACATTAAGCAGTGTATGGGATTGTTTATCTTGTGCATTGAAAATAAAAATCGGTTTAATTTTAAATTCTAGTAAAATATGGAGGCAGTCGTGATGCAGAGGCACAAGCGCGTGACTGTTAACACGATGATTTCACGTTCGATTCCCACTCGGGGAATGAAACTTTTAATATTTTGATTTTAACAAGAACAAGGCTGTTTTGATTCTAAGTTTTCAGGTTACCTCTTAGCAGAAATGAAAAGGGATAAATTCCCCCAAGTGTGGATCGAGCCCATAACCTTTACGTTAACAGTTAGCCGCCGCTACCGTACTGATTGTTATTATATTATATTTAAATAAAAGATACTGCCAAATATTTCCATATATTATATTTTACAAAACACATTATTATATTACATAATCTTCTTATAATATATCATATTCCTGCTACAGTAAGTAATAAATGCAAATTTTCTTACTACATACAAAAGTAATTATTTGAATAAATTATAACTATCGTACATAAAATAGTTCTTTGGCATTAAATATAAATTTTGCAAATTCCATATGAAACTTTGTCTTTATTTTGTAAATGTGTAATTTATAATTAATAACTATTCTTATTTCTTTACATAATATGGACTTTTTAAAGTTATTTTAGTAGATGAAAAATATTAAATTATAAAAACTTATATAACATTAATTTCGGCTTTTTCCCTAATAGCATTGTCGACAGACATGTATTAAAACACACCGTTCCCTACTTTCCTTCCAATTTTTGATGAGAAGCGTATAATTATAATCATTCATTCGAGTGCCAAACCCACAATGGCCACAATAATGATCCATGTTTACAGTTCACACACTGTCTTTAAAAACATACCATTATATAAGGTAAATTGTACCTAAAAGTGTGAACAAGAAAAAAAAACCTAAATTGTCGCCATTTACATTTGAGGAGAATATAGTTAAAATTAAAAAAATAAATTAGCTTCACGCTGTATCCCGCACACGGCAGGGTAGGCAGAGGGAACCTAGTGTTAAGACACTCCGTTCCCCACTTTCCGCCAAGTTTTGGAGGCATTGCGTGTTGAGTGGCGGAACTCAACGCCGCGCTTTGCCTCGACACCTGAGCGAAGAAATGAAAATATAAATGTAAATAAATATTTCATTTCCTCGAGTGGGGATCGAACCCACAACCAGTCGATTTTGCAGTCGCACTTTATGCCCGACTGGCCTCAGAATATAGTTATTTATAGTTTATTGTTTTACACAACATTTTTTTTGTTCTATCTTTGAAATATATTTAGAACAATATAAACATCGTAATATCAATTATCAATACTATTTAATTACTATAAAACTCTAATGTGTGCTTGCGCACGCACATAAAGGTATGCTTAAACACTAAGATATAATAAAAATTACAAAAGCATTTTCATTTATAAAAACTGAAAGTCTTTATACAGTTTACTCAACTTTTCTTTACTTTTTATTACATTTAATTGAATTATGTAAAATAACTAAACATATTTTTAAACTTTAAATTATATGATAATACTAGTAATAGATTTAGAGAATATTTACAATTTTAATTAATTCAGGCCTAACTTAGGCTTACAAAAATATAAATAAAAAAAATATTTGTATCGTAACTTATACAAAATATATTACAAACTTAATAGTTATCTCTTTATCCCGGACTAGAATGTAACTCCTTTGAGAATCTCAAAGGACGATTCATTCTGTTTTGAAAATCCAATTAATTATTTTTTTTTTTTCATATTTTAAGCACAATATTATTTATTACCAGAATTACATACATGAATAGAACATCTACAAATAAAAACTTAAGCATAATATTTACACTACCTTATTTGAAATTATTTAACTTACACAATAAAAAAATATTATCGTCCATCTTTTCTTTTCTACATAAGGAAGTGACGGAGTAAAAGATCATATATGTATAATTTACTCCCATGATCCATTATCCATATTATATTTGTATATATAGCTATAGCTTATTCCTATAGTTATATGCTGTACTTATTTATATATGGCCAATTTTTTTTACTTAGTGTCAATACACTCCGCTGCCCACTTTCCGCCGAATTGTGGAGGCATTGTGTGTTGAGTGGCGGAACTAACCGCCGCGCTTTGCCTTGACAAAAAATGAAAATATTGAATGTTTTATTTTCTCGACTGAGAATCGTACCCACAACCTGTCCTGTTTACAGTCACGCACTTTTGCTCCTGCGCCACGATTGGCCTCAATGGTGATTTTATTTAAATAATAAATATAGACAAGAATTTCTATATATATATGTGCCGGTCCTTCCCCATTTCTTACCATCCTTACCATTTAAGATTTTTTACACCCGTATAGCTTATTCCTATAGTTTTAGCCTATTTATACAAAAATATTTAAGTAAATATGTAAAAATCAGATATAGTTTTATAATAAAACAAGAAACATAAACAATATGTTCCATACGGTATCTAAATAAAACGCCGTACTGAGACTTGAGTAGGAGGCTACGTACGACGGTGGTTCTTTTAGAGCTATTACATTTTATTAAAAAAAATTTAAACGTATTTGTATATTGCTAGGCGTGTTCCATTTTCTGCCCTATTTTGAGACCTTAAGCATTGAGCGGCGGAACTAAATGCCGCGTGCTGCGTATTGTCTTATAACAAATAATTCATTTTCCTAAGAGGAAGGTAAGAAAACCCACATTCATTCCATTTACAGTAAACATTCTCATTTTGCTGTAATTTTTTTACTGTTTCATTTAACAGATAAAAACTATATTTTTTACAAAAACTCGTTTACCTGGTGACAATATGGCGGTCAGATGAACGAGGTTGAAAGTTTGCGGACGTCTATATAACGGATAGAACACAAGCTTCGTCTGACAACCCTCGTCAACTCCGTGACGTTTTACTGTAAAATTCGTTCGTATATATTCTTCTTGGTCTTCTTGTCAGGTGACAATATGGCGGTCCAGATGAACGAGGTTGAAGTTTGCGGACGTCTATATAACGGATAGAACAAGCTTCGTCTGACAACCCTCGTCAACTCCGTGACGTTTTACTATAAAATTCGTTCGTATATATTCTTCTTGGTCTTCTTGTCGTTAAGAGAAATATTTACATTTTTACCTTCATCCGCAGTGTTATAATATTTTTTAAAAATAATTAACTTTATAAAAGGTACAAAATTTTTTTTCAGCTTCACGTTGCATCCCGCATGTAGCAGTGTAGGCACAAGGAGCCTAGTGTTAAGACACTTCGCTCACTACTTCGGGCCGAATTGTGGAGGCATTGCGGGTTGAGCGGCGGAACTCAACGTCTCACTTTGCCTCTACACCAGAGCGAAGAAATGAAAATACTAAATATAGTAAATGGTAAAAAGTAACTCATTCAAAAACAAAAACATATAGATCGCTTCCTCTAGTGTATATACGTTAGTAGACCATTGACCAAATCCAAATGATATAATCAAAATTCAAAATTGCATTTTGTCTAACTAAAGTAAAATAAGAACATACTTAAATAAATGTAAAAAAAAACCTTTTGATATTCCGCAAACAGCAGGGTAGGCAGAGTGAACCCAGTGTTAGTTAAAGTCACAGTCAAATAAGTTTATTTAAAATAAGAACAATTTATTTACCACTAGTTCACTAAAGTTAATACCTCACACCTGAGAAGAATCGGCGCAAGTAACTCAGCGGAACTTTTTTCTTAAACCACTTTACTTAAATATGTTTTCCCCTATTTCACACACAGTATCAGTTGTTTTCAGACAATAAATTTAAAAAAATATATAAATAAAAATCAGATTCAGTGATCAGTAGGCAGAGGGAATCCAGTGTTAAGACACTCTGTTCCCTACTTTCCACCGAATTCTGGAGGCGGATTGCGTGTCAAGTGGCGGAACTTAACGCCCCGCTTTGCCTCGACACCAGAGCGAAGAAATGAAAATATAAATATAAATAAATATATTTTTTTGGGGATCGAATTCACAACCAGTTGATTTTACAGTCACAATTTCTGCCCCTACGCCACAACTGGCCTCGTGTAAAAATATAAATTATTGTTATATTCCGCAATTTCATATCATAAAATAAAAACCATTTTTTCTCTATGAAACATTAAATCATTTTATTTAACTAAAATACCATTAAAAAGCTCAATGACGAAATTTTTCCATTACTTTATTTATTAACTTATCGCTTATTAAAAATGAATAATGATATTTGAAAGAGTGCATGTCCACAGTCACACACGACTTTGCCCCCACTCCTAAACTTAACACTGTATTATCAAAATATTATGCAATAATGTTCAAGACCTATATATGTAGGTCTAACATATAACAAAATAACCAAAATCGCATACCTCGACTTTTTCATCTGTTCGCGTGAAATGCCCTATACAGGTGGAAGTGTCAGCACCACTTTAAATGAAACCACGGTTTTAACTACTCTATGAAAGCCTAATACAATTTAAAAAAAAAATCTCAAAAATGAAAACATATTTTTTCAAACAAAATAAATAATCAAATTATTGTTGTAATATAAAACGCCATTTGTCAAGAACGATGTACGCACACATAAAACCTATCAAAGGAATACCGCCGCATACGCCCCATTCCCAAATCGAGTCGTAGGTATTGGCGGCAAAGTTCAAAGTAGATTAACCGTTAGTAGTATTTTTGTAGTAGCATGTGTTTACGTTATTGATATCTATTCGTAACTGCGTCAGGTATGGATAAACAACGCGAAATGAAAAAAAAATCCTACGTCTAAACTGTTGAGGTATCTTGATTAATTTCTTTAGGTATGGGCTTAAAATATTATTCCGTATATGCTGTTCCAGTAAAAGGAGCGCTGACACTTCCAATACAAATATAAAGAATATTTATTGTGTTTATACAGAGGTATTTATTATACAAACAACACATGTATATTGATAAAGTTTCAGTCTCTTGAGATACTAAATATAGTGACAAAATAAGATAAAAATATAACATAATTACGGAACTCTTTCCGAATAATTTGTTAGTGGCCGGGAAGTAATCTGCCATTATTATATAAGAAAATCGTTATTACGGGAGAAGTCAGTAATAAAATTCTATGTATGTATGTAGTCAGAAATAAAATTCTATGTATTCTATGTTTGTATGTAGGTTGTAGGAGGCCGTCGTGTCGCAGGAATACAAATGAGTCACTGTAAAAGCGACGGTTATGGGTTCGATTCCCACTCGAGGGAATAAATTATTATTTATTAATATTTTTATTTTTTTCACATCTGTATCAAAGCAAAGCGCGGCATTGAGTTACGCCAACGGTCAACATGCAATGTCTTAAGAAATCAGCGAATAGTGTGAGTCTGTCCATACTGCCTACCTTGCTAAATGCGGGATAGAGTGTGCAGCTGAAAAAAATTTTGGATATAGATACAAAAAGTGATTGGATTAATTTGGTATATTTTTTTAGGTACAACACCCCACAACAACACACAAAAAAATATATTATTTCAACGAAACTCTTGGGAAATGGGATACGAGCCCTTATAATTCGTGAAATAACAATATGAGTTGCTAAACACATACCATATTATGTATATGGTATGTAAAATCTCTCTCAACCTGAAACTCATTTAAACGACGAATCTCATTTAAATATATTTATTTTTACGCTATAAAAATGTATTAAACGAAAAAAAACATACTTTATAGTTACTTACAAAGTACCTATAAAATACGTACGCACTTAATATCAAACAAAAGAAATTATATTATAATAAAAAAAATACTTGAGCTCACAAATATTATCTATAGTCAAACCGTGCAGCAATAGCCTCTTTTCAATGTAAGAATTAGGCACGTACTTATTACCGCATAAAAAAAATATTGGGAAGTATTATACCTGTTGCTCATATGAAGGAAATTTATAAGATAAATTTCAAATTCTGCAACAGTATTAACAGTTACTTTGAGAATCACTTTGATAGTTTCAACGTAAAGACAAACCTACCAAAGTGGTCTTATTTATCGATCGATACATATTAAATTTAGCTGTGTTTAGTTATTATCTAGTGGTAAATTCCACATATAATACTTTTTAGTTATTTTTTAGGTATTATATTAATTCCAAAAGAAAGACAAATATTTCATAATAAAATTATAATTATTATTTATTTATAATTTCAATTCAAGATATTTTTATATAGCTCATTAAAAAATGTAGACGCCACTTAGCATTTCCAAGTAGCACTCTACTCAAGTAAGTCCTGGAATTATTTATATTTATTACTAGCGTCCCATTCGCGGCTTCGCCCGCAAACCACTTATACTTTTTTTTATTATGCTGCATTTGCCATAGGATAAACAATATAAATTACATAATCAACATAATTTATACATTGAATAATTTTGAGAAAGTGCGAGCACTACATAGCTGCTTGCAAGGACGAAATCGGCGGCAAAGGCGCCCCCCGCAGGACTCGTGCCTGTGGTTGCGTCCATAAAAAGAATTATTGCTGAATTATTTTAAATTAACATTTTCTTAAAAAAGTATACGTTCAAATTACATGCTATAAAAGACAAAATATATCTTCATAAAATTTCCTTGATGATGGAATAACTTTCGCTCGTAAGTTTCAATATCTTTATCAAAGCAAGCAAAAAAAACCGTTCAAATATCACCTGGCAACTTTTNCACGTTCAATCAACCAAACGCTGCAGCTTTATTTTTAAATTAAGTTTTATTAGGTGTACATAAAACAGTAAAGCTATTATTATAATAAAAAACAAACACAAACTTTATACTTCATTTTATGTGGAGATAATGTTCTCATGAATATTAGAACATGAATATGATAACCAGAACAGGATACTCATAGCCGAGTTTAGCTTGCAACGTGACGTGAACAGCTACTATACGAGATTGCATTACACAAAGAGAGAATATTATAAGAATAATTTAAAGAAAATAATAAAGTCAACGCCATCTTGGTGTATTTGTTATATTATGTTTAAACGATTGCAGTGATTTGAGTTCTAATCCTATTTGAAGGAAAAGTATATTTATATCGAATCGATAAAAAATAATGAAGAGGGAACGGAACGAATTGCTTTTTTAACTTCACGCATCTTGTGTGTTTAGCAGAATAAGTAGAGAAAACCGATCCCGGACCATACAAATGTTTTTATTTTCTTGCACTCGACCTGTAAGACTACGTAACTACAGAAACTTGTCCTCAGTTTTAGTAATAATATTAGTTCCCGTTTTTTCACATTTGTGTATTTCATTTCTAAAAAAACCCAGTGGTACATAATTATTAAAATTTCCATATATTTACAAGATAAGAAACAATGACTTAATTGTTTTCTATAAGAAATACTTAAGTGGGGACAACATTTTGGAAATTAGGTTAATTAAATACCGGGTCGCTTATAAAAATTAGGTCAGGAAGTAAATACATTTTAATACGGGAGAGGGAAGCCTTATAACGAAATATAAATAAAAAAAAATTATATGAATCATTGCACAAAAATATTTTAAATTTTAAAACTACAACAAATTTTAGTGAGAGAATTATTATATTTAAAAAAAAACTGACCTCAAACAATACACTAAAAAATGAAAAATAAATTGACTGAATATAAAGTAAAACTTTGATTTTGTTAAGCAAAAATAATTAAAGTAAAAAATATATAATTTTGAAATCGGTGTCAATGTCGGTGAAATTAATTTATTTTACTTACAATAATTTATTGGTATATTGACAAGAACACACTCAAAAAATATTCGGACGAATCGGAAACCTCTCCCTTTTTTGAAGTCGGTTGAAAATAAAATAAGAAGGAAAAGAATAAAGCCCAGTCGTGGCGCAGATGCACAAAGTGTGACTGTAAAATCGACTGGTTGTGGGTTAGATCTCCACTCGAGGATGTGAAATATTTATTTACATTTATATTTTCATTTCTTCGCTCTGGTATCGAGGCAAAGCGCGGCGTTGAGTTCCGCCACTCATGCCTCCAGAATTCGGCGGAAAGTGGGGAACGGAGTATACACTAGGTTCCCTCTGCCTACCCTGCTGTGAGCGGGATACAGCGTGAAGCTGAAAAGAATAACGATAAGGAATCTTACTTCTGACGAAAAGTAAGCAAGCAGTTAAGAATTTTAACAATGTTTTTTCTTGCTATTACAGTATAATTATTTTCTTAACAAAAAAACTTGTTCAATTTCAACCGGATCCTATAATCAGAACCTATCCTTAAAGTGTATACTTTCCAATAAAATAAGAATCATCGAAATCAGTTGGCGTGATATTGAGTTATTCCTCCGTTTGTCGAGCACATACATAATGTAAATTTAAGGCTTATGTGATTTTCTCATAGATAACATTGTCAGCAATGGACCAAAGTAAAATAAAACACAGGAAGTACTAGTTTTTAAATTTTTTTACAGTTTTAAAAAAAAAAATAATCGAAATCGGTTACCCAGTCAAAAATTATAAGGTAAGAAACTTAAGAGGAAATTATAATCTCTATTCTTAAAGAAGTTGAAAAGAAATTTTATTGCACTGCGTAATTTTATCTCGTATGCGATCTTTCTGTAGTATCTGAATTTGTTGAATATTTGGCCAAAAGTTGGCGAAACAACTCTATATACATTTATATAATGTGAACTCACTTCAAAAATAAATTAGTTATTTTCTGGGCTTAATATACAGGCAAACGCATATTAAAAAATAACCCAATTCAGAGACATTGATTGTTTTTTAACCTATCCACTTCGCGTGGAATGTGTATTCATTGATAGGAGTAGGTACTGTATTTTTTTAGATTTTTGTATTCTTTTCTCTTTTAACTTCGCGGTGACCCCGCATATAGCAGGGAAAAAGGTACACAGTGTCAAACACTCCATTTTCCTTGTGAATTCAAGACTTTAGATTTTTTAACGCCAAGGTTTTTTATGTCAGAGTGTAGAATTGAAAATAATTTATAGCTTCGAGTAAGAATCGAACCCTAATCCATCACGCGTGCAATCAGACGCCTCCGCCTACCATGCTGTGCGCCGAATACAGCGTGAAGATGAAGCTGATAATATATACATTTGCACCGACTTAATGTTAGTTAAACTTAATGACACTTCTCTTACGGACTAAACATAGTTAATTTACTTTAACTATTAATTTTCAATTAAAAATAATTTTATTTATAGTAATAACTATTAAAAACCATTTCGTTTGTAATGTATAGTGACGAAATGTTTCGCACTCTTTATACTCACTCACAAACGAAGATTTACGAAGATATGATAGCACTTTAGTCGATCACCACTTTTTTTATTAGCATTCACTCGTCATATTAACTCAATCATAGACACTGTTCGCGCACTAAGTGTGTCTGCAGGGCCCGCCCTCAAGGTACCGATGTTTTTGCACTGAAACAAAAATAAAGTATTATTTTTTTCTCCTTTTTAAGCTACGATTAGGAAATATTTTTTAAAATTTACTTTTTTTGTGTTTGTTATCTCTAAATAATAAAAAAAACAAAAAGAAATCTATTGTATACTTTTGAAACAAATTCTTTCTGTTCTATTTAAAATAATAAATAATGCCAACTACAGAACAATATGAACTATATAGATACATAAATCGTATTCAATATATAAATCGTATTAAAATTATCACCTCTTAATCCATTTAACCAAACCCCCTATTAAAATAATAAGATTTTAATATCGTATTTATAACAATTGGCTGTAAAAATCAAAGCCTTGGTAACTTTTATGGAACTTGATAATAAATAGCCAGGGATGGAACTTCCAGAACGTTCGTTCACTGAGGAAATTTCACAAAGTTGCCAAAACCTTTAAAGGTCAAGTTACTTTTATTATTATATGTAGAATATTTTTACATGCAACAAAGGGGTCATTCACGAGAAAGATGAGTAAGGAGGATAGGGAAAAGACCTTGCCTTCATTCAGTTAGATTGTGATAGATGTGTAGCTATATACGGCAACATGTTACAATTACGAGGACCGCTTCACGAATATTTCATAGTTTTTTTTTATGGAAAAAGACAAGGCAAACTCACGTTCGGGTCACCTGATGGTAAGTGACTACCGCCACCCACGACCCCGTGCAACACCAGAGGAGCTACAGGTGCGTTGCCGGCCGACAAGGTGGAGATAGACGCGCTTTTTGAAGGTACAAATGTCATATCGACCTGGAAACACTGCCGCGGGTAGGCCGTTCCACAGTTCCGTGGTGCGTGGAAGGAAGTTCCTACGAAGTTCCTAAGTTCCTTCATAGTTCTAGCAAAAATAGCATATAATATTAAAAATGTATATAAATTATTACTATTTTTTTCTCATTGATCATTTTTAGCTCCATTATGATATATGCACATGTCTTTTAATTTTTCCGCACATAGCAGGGTCGCCTCCATTTACATTAAGACATTTCCCCACTAACCGCAAAATTTTGGAGTTTCCGTATGGAGTGGCGGAACTCAACGGAAATATCATTCCTTTAACATTTATGATTACGGCAAACTTAGTTGTTGTTAGGTCATTTAGCTCACAGGTTGTTATTTGAAAACCACAAATGATTTTTTATATATTATTTTACTGATTTACTTAAATTTATATTTCCATTTCTTCGCTCTGGTGTCGAGGTTAAGCGCGGCGTTGAGTTCTGCCACTCAACACGCAATGCCTCCAGAATTCGGCAGAAAGTGGATTCCCTCTGCCTACCCTGCTGTGTGCAGGATACAGCGTGAAACTGATTTAATTTAATTTTAATTTACAATCTCACATTATTATTTTTTTAGAAACGTATTATATAAAAATTTAACATAACGGGATTTGAACCTGCGCCTCTAAAAACTGTCCAAGCGCTCTGACCACAAAGCCATACGTTCTCATCGAGGTATGTCGAAAATTTTATACGCTTGTTACTTGATTCTCTCTTGCCAAATGGTAATTCTAAGTAATTATCACCAAATATTCTTCAAAATTACCATTTTTTTTCGATTATATATCCAACTAATGTATTTATTTCCCACAAATTAAGTTTTTTGTAAACACAATAATTAGATAGTAACATAAAGTTTGTGTGTGTAGGTATAACATTTTGTCATTATTTTTATTGACAGGAAAATAGTCATTTCAAAGTAAAATACTTATTACGAATCCTTAGTGTAGAATAACACTTTAAAAATATAAAAAAAATCAAAGTATATTTATACTTATTTAGAAAACGTATAAAATTTTGAAACTGGAAACCGCCCTGTCGCCCTGGTCGGTTTCTAGGAGGCGCGGTTTCGATTCCCGCTACGTTAAAATGTTTATACATTTTCTGAATAAATATTTTTCTTTCCTAAGTGTGGAATAACACTTTAAAAATGTTAAAAATATATTTACTTACTTACGACAATATAAACACAAACGTTGGTTGCTTTAATTCTGGTGATATATTAGATTGATTACAAATATGCGAAATATAAATAATTAAGACAAGCATTAATCTTAAATTTAGTTTTAAATTATAGCCAAAGGATTTTTTTTAAATATATATTTTGTAATAAATAAAGTATCCCTTTCTAATTAATACCTGTAAGAATATATGAACAAAGTTTTATGATAATCGGTTGAGTAGTTTTGATGTGTAAGCGTAACAAACAAACTTACATTCACATTTATATTATTAAGTACGATGTATCAATACTTAATTTTTGATATTCCAAAAATAAACAACAGCGTACTTATACTCCGTGAATGACGAATTTTAAATAGATACACAGGTCACCGAGAATGTTCTGGTATATGTAACTACAAAATATGTTTGAAGCCAGCCAAGGCTGTAGGGGCACAGCGCGTCTGTAAACGCTACAGGTGGTGGGTTGGATTCCCAGTAGCAGAAATGAAATATTTAATATTTTCAATACTTCGCTCTGGTGTCGAGAAAAAGCGCGGCGTTGAGTTCCGCCACTCAACACGCAAAAACTCCAATAATATAGCGGGAGCAAATAATTTACACAGAACTAGGTCAAAGTCAGTGCTAAAACAGCCAGTTTTATTTGCGACAAAACGTCGAGAATGGGTAGAGCTTACGATTTTTAAGAGAGCCAAATTGAACTGTAAACAAGTAGTCGTATAAAAAATGTTAAGAAACGACGTCTGTCTATGGTGTGGCCTCGTTTTCTTGTATTTATTAAGAGTTTTTTGTAAATTGAAATATATCTCTGGAGAATCCTTGTGTTGAATTTTGCGTTTAACGTCCGTAGCGTTATATTAATTATTTCACGACAATGCTTTGGCACAACATTTCTTTGAACAATTTAATTTATCGAAACGTTTCAGTAGATAGAGACATTTTTAATAAAGGAACTTAGCTCTTTATAATCACGGCATCCTTAGAATTTTCCTAATAACAATGAATATAAATAAAAGAGAACAAATATTTATCGATATCTATCATAAGCTTAATAACATTAGTGAGATTTTCATAAGTTTTTTATGAGGCTAGAAAATATACAAATAAATAAAAATACATTCTTTTGGCGTGGTGGCGGGACTCAAAACTGCGCTTTTCCCAGATATCAAAACGAAAAAAATATATAATTTATTTCCCCAATTGGGAAACGAACCCACGACAAGTCGCGTTTACAGTCACACCTTGTGCCCCTGCGCCACGACTGGCCTCCGTAAACGTTATTTTTCTTAATATTATGTTTTTAATATATCTACTTTATCAAATTGATCACAGTTCTACACTAGTTCTAACTAAAAGAAAAAACATTAAAAATACTAGACTTTACAGAATGAAGACAAACCTACAGCTATCTAGGAACTAAATCACAATTCCATCAGAGTGACATGATCACTAAATAAGAATACCAAAATATAACTTAAACTATTTTCAATATAAACATTTGAATTATATATGAAATGAATGAAATTTGATTTATATATATATATATATATATATATATATATATATATATATATATATTTGTATATATATGGTTATAAAGCTATTAAAGTAGGGTTAGACATATAAATATATCGCAATAATATCAAATGTATCAATGTCTCAAATTGAATAAAATCCAAATTCCATAAATTATAATTAATCAACTGTCAGACATTTTAAAATTTAATTTAACTTCCGAGACAAAATATCTTTACTTTCATGTTACAATATATTATACATTCTCCATAAACAGTGTTCGTGTAATTATTTCATTTTCAATCTTCAAATGTTTAACTACCGAATTGGAACATCCAAATGCTTCATAATATGAAGCAGAATTAATATTACTTAAATTCTCTTAAATAACTATGTATGACTGTAAGCGCGACAGGTTGTGGGTTCGATTCCCACTCGAAGAAATGAAATATTTAAGTTTGGTCTCGTTTCAATTCGTGGCATTGATTTCCAATACTCAATACGCCATACCTCCAGAATTCGGCGTAAAATAGGTCAGGTTTCAACACTATTTTCCCTCTACTTTCTCTGCTATGTGCGGGATACATCGGCAAGTTGACATATATATTTTTAACAATATTTCATCTTAAATCAGGCATCACCTTTACTTTAGTCCTCAAACAGTAAACTTGGCTATTAGTAAATATTACATGTATAGAATATTGAAATAAGAATATGCAAACAGAGTTCATATTCATGTTTTTCATATAATATTTGCCTTCTATATCATTCAATGTAAGGCCAATAATATAGTTCACAAACAAAAAGCCTTATTTATTATAAAAATGGCAGAATATTCCATATCTATAGGTTTTTGATTAACTTAATTTGGAAGCTACTCGAAGTGACATAATATAATTAATCAACTTAAATTGTTATTTTAAAATAAATTTCTTTCTAAAGATCTAGAAGAGTGGTTAAATTTGTTCGAATTTAAGGGACACCCAATACCCTCAGTAATTAATGAAATGAATTGATTTCGTCCAACCTCATAAAAAGTTGAAAAATGTACGCCTGATTAAGTCTAAGTTGGCTCGCTTGGTCGCCGAGCAATTAAACTTTTTAAAAGATGTCTATTCAAATTTGAAAAGACTTAAGAGAATATAATATTAAGAACCAAACTTTTTTTAATATTTGACGTGTCACCTAATTCTGAAACTAGTAAATATCTTTCTTAAATAGCTTTCTTTACTTTTTTCACGAATATAGCAGAGTAGGCAGAGAGAACCTCTTGTTAAGACATTCCGTTTCCCAGTTTTCACCGAATTTTCGAGACATTGTGTGTTGAGTAGATGAACTCAACTTAACCCAGTAGTTACCAAAACGTAGAAACGAAAATATTAAATATTTCATTTCTCGAGTTAGAGTCGAAGCCACAACCGCGTTTCCAGTTACTTGCTTTTACTACTGCATCACTTCGGCCTCTTATTTATTTAAACAGACATAGAAAATTGGTAAATCACTCATGAAGCTAACTGCTTGAAATCTTTTTTTTCCCATGGAAAAGATTATGCAGATTTCCCAAGTTGAGCCCAGTCGTGCCACAAATACACAAACGTGTGTCTGAAAAGGCGACGGGTTGTGGGTTCGATCACCACTGGAGGAGACGAAATAATAATTATTATCTCTGGTATCGAAGCAAAGCGCAGCGTTGAGTTCCACCGCTCAAAGCGCAATGCCTCCAGATTGCAGCGGAAAGTGTATAATGGAAATGTCTTAACACTAGATTCCCAGCAGGTTTCTTTTGCCTACCCTGATATACACAGCGTGAAGCTAAAACAAAAAAAAAATACAAAACTGCTGACTCACCAAATATTTATATATGGCGAAGGGCACGTATTCTAGCATAACGAAAACGTCAGCGACCGCTAGCCACTTCAGAAGGCGATTGATCGGCGCCGCAGCCATATCGCGCCTCGTCAGCACCGCCACGTTCATCGCGTTCGCCAGCACGCCGATCGTGCAAACCTGTATAGAGAGATAAACATTTGGGAACCTAGTGTCGAAACCCATTTTTCGCTTTTATTTAGAATATAAAATATTAGACCATCCCACCCACCACCGTTTGAGGCCCTCTTAACGCAATGGTACCAGTCGACTGTAACACGACGGTTGTGAGTTCGATCTCAACTCGAAGGGATTATTTATTATTTATTAATATTTTAAATTTTCCGGCACCGAGGCAAAAGCCCGGCGTTAAGCTCCATCACTCTACACGCAAAGCCTGGAAAAATTCGACGGAAAATGGAGAACGGGGAGTGTTCACTTATAAAATAAAATACGAAACTACTTAAAATGAACAATAAATAATAAGTCAACGTAACCAAAAAAAATTAATAATAAAAACGAAACAATGCCACCTATATTATTAATATTATCAACGTAAAATAAATACTTAAAAGTATTAAATATTTATTTTACGTTATTAATTATTATCATTACCAAAAAAGCGAAGAGATGGAAAGAACAATGTGAGTTAATAATATATTATAACGCAAAGAGTAGATATTGAAACACTTATTCACTTCCAACAATAGCTATATTTCTTACAATATAGTTAATTATAATCCACTGTACTGCTCACTCCAACCAAAATATTTTCCCGCCCAAATTTGACATTATAAGCGCGCGTCATTCCTTTCCCGCCAAGCGCCTCCCCAACCGCTCCCGAGAGTTGCCGACGAGCCGGGTGACGCGTAATAATTAGTGTTGGGCGTTACCGTTGTATTTTTATAATGAATTATTCATTATATTATATTTTTTTTAACTATTATTTTAAACTGCTGTAATATACATTATATTATTTCAACATAAATATAATACAATGACAAAATGAACGAAGTTCAGACTAATATCAAACAAAAAAGTATCATTTTCGTTATTAGCTATATTTTAATGTAAGTAATATTTGGTTTTTCTGCCATTGAGTTAAAACTCATATTTGTGCGAGGTTATATGATGTGAAGTTCGCCATCATTATTTTATTTGACCTTGGCTGAACTCGATGTAGGCCGAATAACATCTAAATATTTCCGATCATTACCGAACCGAGGCGCCACACGCCATTTTCATAGCAGATAATGAATATTATAAATAACAGTCAGTGTTGAAAAGAAATAATGATTAGAACATTAGAAATTTATAATGAATTATATTATCTGCTGTTTGTTGTAACGTCCAACTTTACTAATAATATATAGAGCAAATAAAAAATGAATAGTAGATCGAAAATATATGAAAATTTACAAAATCGTCAACATTGTCTGCCCGTTTACTTCTTCTACACTATACAAATATATAAATGTATAAAAATAATTATTGCAAGGAAATGTAGTTTTTTTATCTTCAAGATCACTAGACTTTGTTGTTGTCATATTTAATTATTTGAAAATAATCTAATATTTTATATTTTAATTATGAATATTTCTCCAATTATTGATGACATTTATACGTCACAGAGGCAGATGAAAAAGTATGTTATGTAAACAACGTAAAGAGAATTCTAGGTGTGAAATATTAGCACAAAATTACTTTGGCATTATGATATTAGTATCAATGTGACCTACCGTAGCGTAATCCCGAAAGGGCGAGGCAGTCCATACTAGGTCTGCCAAAAGTTATAAATATAAAATATTTGGCAATTATTTTTGGAAGAAATTCAAGAAAAATAATATTTCTATATGTTTGTAAAAAATATTTTTATGTTTATATGTTTGTATTTATTTATTACTTAGTATCGATCCGTGCTTTAATTTGGTACATAACGATAATATTACGATTTACATTGCAAAATTAAATAAAAAAGCACACAAAATGTATTTTGTATACATGTTTAGTTTGGATGACAATAGAAATCCAACATGGCGAAACACTTAAGATGGCTGACTAAATATTTTCAATGCACTCCCACAATACGAGTGTTAAATACTTTCTGAGAATCACCTAAAAAGTAAAATGACGTCTATAACCAACATGGAATATCCAAAATGATGAAATATAATTTTTCAATACATTCCCACAATATGGGTGGCAAATAAAATGACTTGCTGAGAATAAATTCCTATTTCTCAATATTTAAATTTTTTTATTTATGGCATTTTTCCAGTGTTGCCAAACTGAAATGGTCAAATAAATGATCTTAAATTATAATTACCAAATACAGCTATATTCATTGACATTACAAATAAAGCAGCTCACCGCCCGGTGCAATGCCGCCACGAGATTACTTATGAACAAATATTATTACTGCTTTAGTTTAAGAACTTCGTTGTATAGGTTTAAATTAAGGTTTACTATTTTTTTCTAATGCTAATGTAAATTTTTATGAAATATTTTTTTTTATTAAATTATTTTAACTTAAATAATCGTATATGTTTTAATATTATAATTTTTAGTGACCTGATTGTAAAGTACCTATTGTTTTATAATAATAATTATTCTTATATATTTCATTAAATATGCGTAAAAGTCGCGAAAACCAAAAGTCTTTATAATAAAAAAAAAGATGAACTACGAATACCATTTACAGCTATACAAACACGATCAATCAATCACATGTGACATGACTTACTATATACATATAAGTAATGTCGTAGTATACGACTGTAGAATATAAGCAAGCTAAAAATATTCATAAACTTCGTTTTACTTTTGGTATAATATTAAATTCATTCTTTAAGGAGGGAAACTCGACACCTCATTCATCAAAATTGTAAATTGAAACCACGAATACCTTTATCTTTGTTGTTTGCAAAAATCATTCCAAAAAAATTGTATTTTAAATTAATTTTGAGAAGCAATAAGAATATTGAGGCTAGTCGTGGCGTAGGTGCACAATTGTGCGACAGATTGTGGGTTCAATGAAATATTAAATATTTTAATTTTCAAAAAGGCAAAGCGCGACGTTGTGTTCCGCCACTCAACATGCAATGCACCTAGAATTCGGCGGCGTCGGAAAATTCTGAAACGAAAACGTTTTAATGGGAACGGAGTGCCTTAACACTACGTTCTAAGGTTCCCTCAGCCTCCGCACAAAACTATATCCCAATACATTGTAAATTTAAGAAAATGCGATTTAACGTAACCTAGCTATCGGTGCTTGCAAAGAAGAATACAGAAGAATATGGAATGTTACAGGCTTAAGTATTTACGCATAATAAAAAATATTGATTTTGATCTGATAAAAAAACATAAGCCATTTATTTCCATAAAAGAACCCTGAAAATAAATTATAAGATATGAAGTAAAGTAAAAGTCTTTTATATTTATTGGTTAGAGCAACGCTACTTGTAAACGAGAATTTGATTTGTACCATTGATTTTGATCTTTTATACAAATTAACATATAGTTTTTATGTTTTACACGTTCGTGGCTTAATTGGAGGATATCTAATTACGTACGATGGTTATGAATTCAAATAGAATTTTATGACATATTTACATATTATTAAAGATTTTTTTGTATAATGGATAACGTGCAATTCTACCATTCAATACTCTACGTCTTTAAGTCATAGTATAGCATTATATAAGCATGACTAGTTGATATTGTACAAAATCAGAAAATTAAAACAAAAATTTCTGTATTTTATATAACTTGAAAAGACACGCAAAAGAAATAAAGTTCAATAAAATCACCCTTCACGTATCTCGATCTAATGATATATAGCTTCACGTTATATTGAAAACTTTTACATGTAACACGCACACGATACATCAATCAGACGGTAGTGACACGTAATAAAAAATACAACATTGACTTTTAAACTTTAGCTTTAAAACCCAATGAAAAAAAGAAACCTATCTAATATGTATATTGAAATTGGTTTTTAAAATGACATGAAAAATAACACGACAAAGAGCTATTTCTAAAATATAGCTGATGAAAATACACTAATTAGTCATAGTACGAGATCCCACTGCAAATATCTACTGGTATCTGTTTTTTTATTGAATTTTTTTTTTATAAATTATACATGATAAGAGAATAGATTACCCCATATGTGTGCCCCAGTGAAGCAATTTCAGATTTTTTTGCCGCAATAACATTTAATAAAATTTTTAATTAACCCAACATCATTTAAAAGCGAGTAATGTAAGGAATTGACAAAATAATGATTCCCAGCTCTCATACAGCCGCAAGTTACAGTTGTACGGGGCTATGTAGGTTATATTGTGAATTATTTGTAGTTACGTGTTTTATACTTCGTAGAAAAAGATTGATGTATTCAATTTTACAAGACTATGAAGAAGATAGTAATAATGAACATGATTAAAAAAAGAAAAAAATAAGAAGATCAGTTAGAAAACAAACTGAGACCATCGTGACACGTTGGTACAAGAATTTGACTGTAAAAGCGAAAGTTTTGAGATTTCCTTGGTAAACGGGGGACGGGGCCCCTTAACCTTTAACACTAGGTTTCCTCTGCCTATCCCGCTTTGTGGCGGATCGGATATAGCGTAAAGCTAAAANATATATATATATATATTATAAAAACGTGTTTTAACTGATAGTGATGTGTTTAATTATTTATTTAATTAAACAATTTATTAGTTTCCACAATAATTATTCAGAAGAATTTATGGTACTTAGAAATAAGAATATTCAGCAAAAATTTAAATGAGTTGAGTGATCAATTTTTCAAAAATGGTTTTACACTATCAGTTTTTTATATATATTCAAAATATACCAAAATACAATATATAATGTCATAGATGGAAAATAAGAATAAAAAAAAATGTTTTACTATATTACACTATAGCATTCTTATAATACAAAGCAGTATACATATTTCGTCTCTTTTGCTCAAAGTCATCTGGAATGGAAAAAATAATTCAAATGGTATCAACTTCAGCTTGCGGCACTTTTTTAAGACAATCATGAGAGAAGAATAAACTTTAATTTGATATATAATTAACTTAAAAACACCTTAGTAATTTACAGTAAAACACTTGCTTATTACACCTGATAACTCATATTTTTTTCAATTTATATTAAATTATTCTTCTTCAAACGATATTGGGCTCACCAAGAAAACATGTAACCTAGATTTAATTAACAAAAATCAATTACCAAAAATTTTATTAAAGTTTCAAATTTTACGAGGCGACTATGGTGTAATCTATTTTATCACTTTGTATCATTCATAAAAAAATATTCAATATATAAACAGATACCTGCAAATTTTTACAGCGGAATCTTAGTCCACTATGTTTCATAGGTTTTATTTATAGTTAGAGCCATTAAAACTGAGTACGAACTAAAATGCTATTACTATTTTTATTCACAGTTATTTTTTATTTTCGCATCTGGAAACCTCCTGACTTGCTCTGTTCTCCACTCTGTGCTTATTTTAGAAGTATTGAGTTTTATTAGGCCTAGAAACAAGAAACTGCTACGCTTATTCAAGCAATTCAGAGAAACATACATATTATAAATATATGTATTATCTTGAATGGAAATTCTCATTGCTTTCATACGCTTTTAACCTTAACTGCACTGCGATAATAAAAACTTTCTTATTCTGTAATATAAACTTTCATATTATTCTATGTGTCCAATATTTTTTGTACTATCATTATTATCAGCTTCACGCTGTATCTCGCACACAGCAGGTTAGGCAGAGGGAAACTAGTTTTAAAGCACTCCTTTCCCCACTTTCCGTCGATTTCTGGAGGCATTAGGTGTTGAGTGGTGGAACTCAACGCTGCACTTTGCCTCTACACCAGAGCGAAGAAATGGAAATATTTGTAGATATCTAGTAGAAATTGCTAATATATAGAAATTGCTATATATTAGCAATTTCTACTAGATCAACGCCAGAATCCCGGGGTTTTCAAATATGGAGTGTCTTTTTTATCTATTAATTCGTCAATAATTTAAAATAATGGATGAATGGAACAGAATCTACCGAAGAAAATTCAAAAAGTGTAGTAGAAATAGGCGAGAAGCTCACAAAATATGATATAATTTATTCAGCATAAATAAATGAAGTATGGAAATCGGTGCGTACTCACTGAATTGTTTTGACAACCAATTTTCAGGACCCAAACAACAGATGAAACAACAAAGAATTAACAAACAACAACATTTGATATATATTATATATGTATAAAATATTTCCTTAATTTTGTGAACATGGTCATAATATAAAGATAACAACAACTCAACGCCGCACTTTGTCTCGACCAAGGCAAGGAAATAAATATATTAAATATTTCATATCCTCGAGTTTACAGCAACATTTTATGCCCCTAAGCTACGACTTAAGGCCAGTCGTGGTATATTTAATTGTATATAATTTTGCAAATGGGTTATTTGTAGAGCATAAGTGATAACAAAAGAGAGAAGAAGATCCACTATCAAAGGGGTTTCTTTAGGGCCGAAACTTTATACAAATATCATAGTTGTCGAAGACAGAAAATCAGGAACACTTGGAGTTTTAGAGTTGAAACTCCAAACCAAACCTCAGCTCAGATCTACGCTTAGAACTTAACTTAGAAAAAAGATGTGGCCCTTTATATCGCAAAAAACTCCTATTTCGACATTATCAAGGCAATCAAAATTCATAGTGTACTTCCGGTAAAAGATAAGTCTTTAATTTTTTTAAAGACTCGATTCTGACTCGAAAGAACGATTATATCTAAATTATGTTCATTTCCCGTTCTATAGTAGGTAGTAAAGTGCATCCTTCAGTTCCACCACTCATCTTTGTCTCTAAAAGTGGGGAATGATGCCTACTTGAGAAAATTAATATTTAATACTTTCATTTCTTTGCTGTGGCGCCGAGGAAAAGTGCGGCATTGAGTTCTGCTACCCAACACGCAATGCCGCCAGAATTCGGCGGAAAGTGGCGAACATAATATCTAGGTTTCCTCTACCCTGCTATACGCAGGATATAGCATGAAGCTAAAGAAAACACAAAAAAGTGACGTATATAAGTCATGTAAAATACACACATAAATAAAAAAAAACTATAAATTACCGTCAATCATAGATAGATTCTAAAAGTTTGACTTAATGACATTGTAAGAGATTCTAGGTCGAAGGTAGATTTGCAATTCAGTCTCTGAAAAGCTATTATTCATCGAGTGCTTGCGGATATCCGAGAACTTGCGACGTCGAGAGCGGAAGAATTAAAGCTGCGCGGATAAAATTATGGTTTAATTAACAATAGCCGTCGTGGCACGGGGGTACAAGGGTCTGACTGTAACGCGACGGTTGTGGGTTCGATCCTTATTCGAGGGAATGAATTATTATTTATTAGTATTTCATATATTCATGTATTTATTAATTCGCTCTGGCGCCACTCAACACGAAATGCCTCGAAAAATTCGGCGGAAAATGAAGAACTTAGTGTCTAGGTTCCCTCTGATTACTCTGCTGTGTGCGTGATATAGCTTGAAGCTGATTAGATTTTTTTTATAACTATAATAACTATGACTAGCTTCACGCTTTATCCCTAGCGGGGTAGTCAGAGAGAACGGAGCGCCAAACGCTACGGTCAAGATTTAGATTTTTTTAATTACCATAATACAATTTGGCAGTATAAAAGAATGTTTGTAGCTATCTACAATACCTATGTATTTATGTGTAACTTGAATAGTACAATAATGTGATATACTAAAGGACTTATGGTAAATTGATTATCAGTTTACCTTTTTTGAGGCTCTAAGTTCGAATCCCAGGATTTTTATAATAATAAATATTAAAATATAATAGAAATTTCGAACAAAGAGCAAGCCAATAAGCCAATAGCCAAGTGACGATGGATAGAAGAGTCGGATTGACGTATATGACGGATGGATGGATAGATAAAAAAACCTGCATATATCCACAATCTCTCTGAACTTTTTTTTTATTTTTCTTATACCTAATCTATGATCTTTTTTTCCGTTATATATAAGCTGTACAAGCGATTTTTATAGTTCATTTAGCAGTGGGAAGTCACAAATAAAATTATTCAAAATAAGAAATTACATGTTGAATTTTTTTTATGTTTAATAATTTACCACCGTTTCACTGAGAAGAACCGGTGCAAGAATTACAGCAGGAGGAATCCTTCAAAGGGAGTTGTACCTTTCTTATTAAGTTACTAGTGGGCGCGCGCAGCTTCGCCCGCGTATTTGCACCATTAGGAGTGAACTCTCAAAAAAAAACCACGAAACACGTGTTCAATAAAATATTTTTAACAGAATGAATTTAAATTTTTATAAAAATCGGTGGCGATATAAAGATTTTTCCATACAAACTTTCAACCCCTCATGTGAACCCTTAGGGGGTGAATTCTAAAAAACCATGAAACACGTATTCAATGAAATATTTTTAAGTCTGAATTTCAAATTTTATGAAAATCGGTGCCGATTTAAAAAAAATCCCTACAAACTTTCAACCCCTATTTCATCACTTTAGGGTTAAAATTTTTCAAAATCCCTTCTTAGTGGATGTCCAGATTACGGCTTACGGTTACGGCTGTGCGTGCGTCTTACCTCATGGCAATTCTCCTAAAATTGTTATTTTTAACCAAAAATTATGTCTTTTTTAAAACCAGCGTGTAAAGCCGTAATTTTGCTGTGAGATGTAAGCTTGGATATTATAATGCACGTTTATTGAAGTGGCATCTATGTACAACCCCTATTTATTTTATAAATGGATTTTTTAAAAAATGTGTTAAATCGGACAATGACGCTTAGTGTAGAATAATGATAAGCAACTGAAGAAAAATGATGCTGTGGTACCAACAATGATTCTTTACAACAGAATTGAAATTAAATACTTACTTATTTAGCTTCACGCTGTAATACTAGTGGGAAAATCAGAGAGAACGGAACCCCAAACGCTACGGTCTCTATATACCTCTTTCACCTCGTCCACTATCATCAATTTTTCATACATGCCATCTGGGGCGTCCTCATGCTTTTTACGTGATTTTTCTCCTTCATTATCTTTGATGCTGTATTTTCGAAGGGCTATCTTTATTACTGCTTACTTTTTCTTCATTAATCTTTTTTGCTATTCCTTCATCATCAATCCATTTGCACGTTCTATTATATTGTCACCATGAAAAGTATGATTGACTTATTCCTAGCGGATCAGTATATTTAAGGTTAAGTTGTGGACACACGAGTGCTTAGGATGCTATCTTGGGAACAGACCAATATGTAATCGTTGCTATAATAAGGAGTCTGTTTCATTTTGAGGTACGAGACGTCCAAACTTGGAGCCGAATTATCGCATAAGAAGCTGGAAGTTTTAAGATCCATCGATCAAAGAGGAATAAGTACTTCCAAAATATTAGACATCTTTGAAACAGAAAACGGAAATTATATAAGAAAAGCAGCGACAGAAATATGTGGTAAATGATAACGAGGTTTTA